>JAODXP020000229.1:33609-38609 GCA_027497455.2 Sardinella longiceps | reverse complement strand
CCTCAATAATGAGCCTTGGGTCATTGGCTTTGTAGCCAGTGTACAGAAATGGCATGCTGTAGACCTGAGTTTTAGGGTTTGAAGGGGTGACTACACTCTCCCTTCACTACAAATGTGGAAAAGAAGTAGGATGGCTTGCCATGAGGTCATTACAAAGCTGCTTAAAGTGTATACCATGTTAAAGACGCTCATAATTTGACCCCTGGCCTTTGGGCCACAGACCCCAGCTATGAGAGAAACACTGGTGGGTCGGGCACCATAAGATGGCAAAAGTACACTACGGGTATTTTTTTCTATCATTTATTATAAATTAAAAGCAAAAACCTTGTTGTCTCAGTCAACCCTTTGTCATTTCAAACTTTGAAATTAGTTAAAAAAAAAAAAAAAAAAAAAAAAACATGTAGCAGTAAGTCTCGATGTCCTCTACAGGGGACATTGAACAAATGTTGTGTTTTGAAGGTGTTAAAATGACTGGTTCTTTCTGAAATCTCTCTGTATTCATATTTAGACTCACTTTTATCATCAAATTTGATAATATGAAAAAAAAACTAAATATCTGACAAAAATTGATGGATGCCCTGTCTGGTTGCCATGAAAAGCCAAAAATGATATATCCACCATTTTCAAATCAATTCTGAGTGATTGGTTAACCCCACCTACATAATAATGGTATCACCAGAAAGCCCTGGATGTCCCCCAGACAGTACAACGGGATTTTAAAAGTTGCCATGAATGGTTTTTCACTTATAAGACTTAAACTGATGTCCACTACAGAGGACAAAAAGGAATTGCTGGGTCTTAGGAGGATATTAGGGCTAGAGCTAGGGTTAGGGTTGGGGAACCTAAAGCAGGCAGGACCTTGAAAGAGGACTGGACGTATGCCTGAGGTGACCAGAAAGACAAGGCCAACCTCCAATCTTTCCTTTTCTGACATCCATTTTCTGAAGTCAAAAGCATGTAGGAGGCTAGACAGGGGCTGAAAGCAGGGCCAGAGATAGTGAAAAAATGCCTTGCATCTCCAATGGGCATTTGTGTGAAATTGGGTTTGGCGAAAGAAAGAAAGAAAGAAAGAAAGAAAGAAAGAAAGAAAGAAAGAAAGAAGAAAGAAAGAAAGACTTGCCCTTGGTCCTTAAAGCACAACCCCTCAATAATGAGCCTTGGGTCATTGGCTTTGTAGCCAGTGTACAGAAATGGCATGCTGTAGACCTGAGTTTTAGGGTTTGAAGGGGTGACTACACTCTCCCTTCACTACAAATGTGGATAAAGAAGTAGGATGGCTTGCCATGAGGTCATTACAAAGCTGCTTAAAGTGTATACCATGTTAAAGACGCTCATAATTTGACCCCTGGCCTTTGGGCCACAGACCCCAGCTATGAGAGAAACACTGGTGGGTCGGGCACCATAAGATGGCAAAAGTACACTACGGGTATTTTTTTCTATCATTTATTATAAATTAAAAGCAAAAACCTTGTTGTCTCAGTCAACCCTTTGTCATTTCAAACTTTGAAATTAGTTAAAAAAAAAAAAAAAAAAAAAAACATGTAGCAGTAAGTCTCGATGTCCTCTACAGGGGACATTGAACAAATGTTGTGTTTTGAAGGTGTTAAAATGACTGGTTCTTTCTGAAATCTCTCTGTATTCATATTTAGACTCACTTTTATCATCAAATTTGATAATATGAAAAAAAAACTAAATATCTGACAAAAATTGATGGATGCCCTGTCTGGTTGCCATGAAAAGCCAAAAATGATATATCCACCATTTTCAAATCAATTCTGAGTGATTGGTTAACCCCACCTACATAATAATGGTATCACCAGAAAGCCCTGGATGTCCCCCAGACAGTACAACGGGATTTTAAAAGTTGCCATGAATGGTTTTTCACTTATAAGACTTAAACTGATGTCCACTACAGAGGACAAAAAAGGAATTGCTGGGTCTTAGGAGGATATTAGGGCTAGAGCTAGGGTTAGGGTTGGGGAACCTAAAGCAGGCAGGACCTTGAAAGAGGATTGGACGTATGCCTGAGGTGACCAGAAAGACAAGGCCAACCTCCAATCTTTCCTTTTCTGACATCCATTTTCTGAAGTCAAAAGCATGTAGGAGGCTAGACAGGGGCTGAAAGCAGGGCCAGAGATAGTGAAAAAATGCCTTGCATCTCCAATGGGCATTTGTGTGAAATTGGGTTTGGCGAAAGAAAGAAAGAAAGAAAGAAAGAAAGAAAGAAAGAAAGAAAGACTTGCCCTTGGTCCTTAAAGCACAACCCCTCAATAATGAGCCTTGGGTCATTGGCTTTGTAGCCAGTGTACAGAAATGGCATGCTGTAGACCTGAGTTTTAGGGTTTGAAGGGGTGACTACACTCTCCCTTCACTACAAATGTGGAAAAGAAGTAGGATGGCTTGCCATGAGGTCATTACAAAGCTGCTTAAAGTGTATACCATGTTAAAGACGCTCATAATTTGACCCCTGGCCTTTGGGCCACAGACCCCAACTATGAGAGAAACACTGGTGGGTCGGGCACCATAAGATGGCAAAAGTACACTACGGGTATTTTTTTCTATCATTTATTATAAATTAAAAGCAAAAACCTTGTTGTCTCAGTCAACCCTTTGTCATTTCAAACTTTGAAATTAGTTAAAAAAAAAAAAAAAAAAAAAAACATGTAGCAGTAAGTCTCGATGTCCTCTACAGGGGACATTGAACAAATGTTGTGTTTTGAAGGTGTTAAAATGACTGGTTCTTTCTGAAATCTCTCTGTATTCATATTTAGACTCACTTTTATCATCAAATTTGATAATATGAAAAAAAAACTAAATATCTGACAAAAATTGATGGATGCCCTGTCTGGTTGCCATGAAAAGCCAAAAATGATATATCCACCATTTTCAAATCAATTCTGAGTGATTGGTTAACCCCACCTACATAATAATGGTATCACCAGAAAGCCCTGGATGTCCCCTAGACAGTACAACGGGATTTTAAAAGTTGCCATGAATGGTTTTTCACTTATAAGACTTAAACTGATGTCCACTACAGAGGACAAAAAAGGAATTGCTGGGTCTTAGGAGGATATTAGGGCTAGAGCTAGGGTTAGGGTTGGGGAACCTAAAGCAGGCAGGACCTTGAAAGAGGATTGGACGTATGCCTGAGGTGACCAGAAAGACAAGGCCAACCTCCAATCTTTCCTTTTCTGACATCCATTTTCTGAAGTCAAAAGCATGTAGGAGGCTAGACAGGGGCTGAAAGCAGGGCCAGAGATAGTGAAAAAATGCCTTGCATCTCCAATGGGCATTTGTGTGAAATTGGGTTTGGCGAAAGAAAGAAAGAAAGAAAGAAAGAAAGAAAGAAAGAAAGAAAGAAAGACTTGCCCTTGGTCCTTAAAGCACAACCCCTCAATAATGAGCCTTGAGTCATTGGCTTTGTAGCCAGTGTACAGAAATGGCATGCTGTAGACCTGAGTTTTAGGGTTTGAAGGGGTGACTACACTCTCCCTTCACTACAAATGTGGAAAAGAAGTAGGATGGCTTGCCATGAGGTCATTACAAAGCTGCTTAAAGTGTATACCATGTTAAAGACGCTCATAATTTGACCCCTGGCCTTTGGGCCACAGACCCCAGCTATGAGAGAAACACTGGTGGGTCGGGCACCATAAGATGGCCAAAGTACACTACGGGTATTTTTTTCTATCATTTATTATAAATTAAAAGCAAAGACCTTGTTGTCTCAGTCAACCCTTTGTCATTTCAAACTTTGAAATTAGTTAAAAAAAAAAAAAAAAAAAAAAAACATGTAGCAGTAAGTCTCGATGTCCTCTACAGGGGACATTGAACAAATGTTGTGTTTTGAAGGTGTTAAAATGACTGGTTCTTTCTGAAATCTCTCTGTATTCATATTTAGACTCACTTTTATCATCAAATTTGATAATATGAAAAAAAAAACTAAATATCTGACAAAAATTGATGGATGCCCTGTCTGGTTGCCATGAAAAGCCAAAAATGATATATCCACCATTTTCAAATCAATTCTGAGTGATTGGTTAACCCCACCTACATAATAATGGTATCACCAGAAAGCCCTGGATGTCCCCCAGACAGTACAACGGGATTTTAAAAGTTGCCATGAATGGTTTTTCACTTATAAGACTTAAACTGATGTCCACTACAGAGGACAAAAAAGGAATTGCTGGGTCTTAGGAGGATATTAGGGCTAGAGCTAGGGTTAGGGTTGGGGAACCTAAAGCAGGCAGGACCTTGAAAGAGGATTGGACGTATGCCTGAGGTGACCAGAAAGACAAGGCCAACCTCCAATCTTTCCTTTTCTGACATCCATTTTCTGAAGTCAAAAGCATGTAGGAGGCTAGACAGGGGCTGAAAGCAGGGCCAGAGATAGTGAAAAAATGCCTTGCATCTCCAATGGGCATTTGTGTGAAGTTGGGTTTGGCGAAAGAAAGAAAGAAAGAAAGAAAGAAAGAAAGAAAGAAAGAAAGAAAGACTTCCCCTTGGTCCTTAAAGCACAACCCCTCAATAATGAGCCTTGAGTCATTGGCTTTGTAGCCAGTGTACAGAAATGGCATGCTGTAGACCTGAGTTTTAGGGTTTGAAGGGGTGACTACACTCTCCCTTCACTACAAATGTGGTAAAGAAGTAGGATGGCTTGCCATGAGGTCATTACAAAGCTGCTTAAAGTGTATACCATGTTAAAGACGCTCATAATTTGACCCCTGGCCTTTGGGCCACAGACCCCAGCTATGAGAGAAACACTGGTGGGTCGGGCACCATAAGATGGCCAAAGTACACTACGGGTATTTTTTTCTATCATTTATTACAAATTAAAAGCAAAGACCTTGTTGTCTCAGTCAACCCTTTGTCATTTCAAACTTTGAAATTAGTTTAAAAAAAAAAAAAAAAAAAACATGTAGCAGTAAGTCTCGATGTCCTCTACAGGGGACATTGAACAAATGTTGTGTTTTGAAGGTGTTAAAATGACTGGTTCTTTCTGA
>JAODXP020000229.1:23609-28609 GCA_027497455.2 Sardinella longiceps | reverse complement strand
GACAGGGGCTGAAAGCAGGGCCAGAGATAGTGAAAAAATGCCTTGCATCTCCAATGGGCATTTGTGTGAAATTGGGTTTGGCGAAAGAAAGAAAGAAAGAAAGAAAGAAAGAAAGAAAGAAAGAAAGAAAGAAAGAAAGACTTCCCCTTGGTCCTTAAAGCACAACCCCTCAATAATGAGCCTTGGGTCATTGGCTTTGTAGCCAGTGTACAGAAATGGCATGCTGTAGACCTGAGTTTTAGGGTTTGAAGGGGTGACTACACTCTCCCTTCACTACAAATGTGGTAAAGAAGTAGGATGGCTTGCCATGAGGTCATTACAAAGCTGCTTAAAGTGTATACCATGTTAAAGACGCTCATAATTTGACCCCTGGCCTTTGGGCCACAGACCCCAGCTATGAGAGAAACACTGGTGGGTCGGGCACCATAAGATGGCAAAAGTACACTACGGGTATTTTTTTCTATCATTTATTATAAATTAAAAGCAAAAACCTTGTTGTCTCAGTCAACCCTTTGTCATTTCAAACTTTGAAATTAGTTTAAAAAAAAAAAAAAAAAAAAAAACATGTAGCAGTAAGTCTCGATGTCCTCTACAGGGGACATTGAACAAATGTTGTGTTTTGAAGGTGTTAAAATGACTGGTTCTTTCTGAAATCTCTCTGTATTCATATTTAGACTCACTTTTATCATCAAATTTGATAATATGAAAAAAAAAACTAAATATCTGACAAAAATTGATGGATGCCCTGTCTGGTTGCCATGAAAAGCCAAAAATGATATATCCACCATTTTCAAATCAATTCTGAGTGATTGGTTAACCCCACCTACATAATAATGGTATCACCAGAAAGCCCTGGATGTCCCCCAGACAGTACAACGGGATTTTAAAAGTTGCCATGAATGGTTTTTCACTTATAAGACTTAAACTGATGTCCACTACAGAGGACAAAAAGGAATTGCTGGGTCTTAGGAGGATATTAGGGCTAGAGCTAGGGTTAGGGTTGGGGAACCTAAAGCAGGCAGGACCTTGAAAGAGGATTGGACGTATGCCTGAGGTGACCAGAAAGACAAGGCCAACCTCCAATCTTTCCTTTTCTGACATCCATTTTCTGAAGTCAAAAGCATGTAGGAGGCTAGACAGGGGCTGAAAGCAGGGCCAGAGATAGTGAAAAAATGCCTTGCATCTCCAATGGGCATTTGTGTGAAATTGGGTTTGGCGAAAGAAAGAAAGAAAGAAAGAAAGAAAGAAAGAAAGAAAGAAAGAAAGAAAGACTTGCCCTTGGTCCTTAAAGCACAACCCCTCAATAATGAGCCTTGGGTCATTGGCTTTGTAGCCAGTGTACAGAAATGGCATGCTGTAGACCTGAGTTTTAGGGTTTGAAGGGGTGACTACACTCTCCCTTCACTACAAATGTGGAAAAGAAGTAGGATGGCTTGCCATGAGGTCATTACAAAGCTGCTTAAAGTGTATACCATGTTAAAGACGCTCATAATTTGACCCCTGGCCTTTGGGCCACAGACCCCAGCTATGAGAGAAACACTGGTGGGTCGGGCACCATAAGATGGCCAAAGTACACTACGGGTATTTTTTTCTATCATTTATTACAAATTAAAAGCAAAGACCTTGTTGTCTCAGTCAACCCTTTGTCATTTCAAACTTTGAAATTAGTTTAAAAAAAAAAAAAAAAAAAAAAACATGTAGCAGTAAGTCTCGATGTCCTCTACAGGGGACATTGAACAAATGTTGTGTTTTGAAGGTGTTAAAATGACTGGTTCTTTCTGAAATCTCTCTGTATTCATATTTAGACTCACTTTTATCATCAAATTTGATAATATGAAAAAAAAAACTAAATATCTGACAAAAATTGATGGATGCCCTGTCTGGTTGCCATGAAAAGCCAAAAATGATATATCCACCATTTTCAAATCAATTCTGAGTGATTGGTTAACCCCACCTACATAATAATGGTATCACCAGAAAGCCCTGGATGTCCCCCAGACAGTACAACGGGATTTTAAAAGTTGCCATGAATGGTTTTTCACTTATAAGACTTAAACTGATGTCCACTACAGAGGACAAAAAAGGAATTGCTGGGTCTTAGGAGGATATTAGGGCTAGAGCTAGGGTTAGGGTTGGGGAACCTAAAGCAGGCAGGACCTTGAAAGAGGATTGGACGTATGCCTGAGGTGACCAGAAAGACAAGGCCAACCTCCAATCTTTCCTTTTCTGACATCCATTTTCTGAAGTCAAAAGCATGTAGGAGGCTAGACAGGGGCTGAAAGCAGGGCCAGAGATAGTGAAAAAATGCCTTGCATCTCCAATGGGCATTTGTGTGAAATTGGGTTTGGCAGAAAGAAAGAAAGCAAGAAAGAAAGAAAGAAAGAAAGAAAGAAAGAAAAGACTTGCCCTTGGTCCTTAAAGCACAACCCCTCAATAATGAGCCTTGAGTCATTGGCTTTGTAGCCAGTGTACAGAAATGGCATGCTGTAGACCTGAGTTTTAGGGTTTGAAGGGGTGACTACACTCTCCCTTCACTACAAATGTGGTAAAGAAGTAGGATGGCTTGCCATGAGGTCATTACAAAGCTGCTTAAAGTGTATACCATGTTAAAGACGCTCATAATTTGACCCCTGGCCTTTGGGCCACAGACCCCAGCTATGAGAGAAACACTGGTGGGTCGGGCACCATAAGATGGCCAAAGTACACTACGGGTATTTTTTTCTATCATTTATTACAAATTAAAAGCAAAGACCTTGTTGTCTCAGTCAACCCTTTGTCATTTCAAACTTTGAAATTAGTTTAAAAAAAAAAAAAAAAAAAAAACATGTAGCAGTAAGTCTCGATGTCCTCTACAGGGGACATTGAACAAATGTTGTGTTTTGAAGGTGTTAAAATGACTGGTTCTTTCTGAAATCTCTCTGTATTCATATTTAGACTCACTTTTATCATCAAATTTGATAATATGAAAAAAAAAACTAAATATCTGACAAAAATTGATGGATGCCCTGTCTGGTTGCCATGAAAAGCCAAAAATGATATATCCACCATTTTCAAATCAATTCTGAGTGATTGGTTAACCCCACCTACATAATAATGGTATCACCAGAAAGCCCTGGATGTCCCCCAGACAGTACAACGGGATTTTAAAAGTTGCCATGAATGGTTTTTCACTTATAAGACTTAAACTGATGTCCACTACAGAGGACAAAAAAGGAATTGCTGGGTCTTAGGAGGATATTAGGGCTAGAGCTAGGGTTAGGGTTGGGGAACCTAAAGCAGGCAGGACCTTGAAAGAGGATTGGACGTATGCCTGAGGTGACCAGAAAGACAAGGCCAACCTCCAATCTTTCCTTTTCTGACATCCATTTTCTGAAGTCAAAAGCATGTAGGAGGCTAGACAGGGGCTGAAAGCAGGGCCAGAGATAGTGAAAAAATGCCTTGCATCTCCAATGGGCATTTGTGTGAAATTGGGTTTGGCGAAAGAAAGAAAGAAAGAAAGAAAGAAAGAAAGAAAGAAAGAAAGAAAGACTTGCCCTTGGTCCTTACAGCACAACCCCTCAATAATGAGCCTTGGGTCATTGGCTTTGTAGCCAGTGTACAGAAATGGCATGCTGTAGACCTGAGTTTTAGGGTTTGAAGGGGTGACTACACTCTCCCTTCACTACAAATGTGGTAAAGAAGTAGGATGGCTTGCCATGAGGTCATTACAAAGCTGCTTAAAGTGTATACCATGTTAAAGACGCTCATAATTTGACCCCTGGCCTTTGGGCCACAGACCCCAGCTATGAGAGAAACACTGGTGGGTCGGGCACCATAAGATGGCCAAAGTACACTACGGGTATTTTTTTCTATCATTTATTACAAATTAAAAGCAAAGACCTTGTTGTCTCAGTCAACCCTTTGTCATTTCAAACTTTGAAATTAGTTTAAAAAAAAAAAAAAAAAAAAACATGTAGCAGTAAGTCTCGATGTCCTCTACAGGGGACATTGAACAAATGTTGTGTTTTGAAGGTGTTAAAATGACTGGTTCTTTCTGAAATCTCTCTGTATTCATATTTAGACTCACTTTTATCATCAAATTTGATAATATGAAAAAAAAAACTAAATATCTGACAAAAATTGATGGATGCCCTGTCTGGTTGCCATGAAAAGCCAAAAATGATATATCCACCATTTTCAAATCAATTCTGAGTGATTGGTTAACCCCACCTACATAATAATGGTATCACCAGAAAGCCCTGGATGTCCCCTAGACAGTACAACGGGATTTTAAAAGTTGCCATGAATGGTTTTTCACTTATAAGACTTAAACTGATGTCCACTACAGAGGACAAAAAGGTTGCTGGGTCTTAGGAGGATATTAGGGCTAGAGCTAGGGTTAGGGTTGGGGAACCTAAAGCAGGCAGGACCTTGAAAGAGGATTGGACGTATGCCTGAGGTGACCAGAAAGACAAGGCCAACCTCCAATCTTTCCTTTTCTGACATCCATTTTCTGAAGTCAAAAGCATGTAGGAGGCTAGACAGGGGCTGAAAGCAGGGCCAGAGATAGTGAAAAAATGCCTTGCATCTCCAATGGGCATTTGTGTGAAATTGGGTTTGGCGAAAGAAAGAAAGAAAGAAAGAAAGAAAGAAAGAAAGAAAGAAAGAAAGACTTGCCCTTGGTCCTTACAGCACAACCCCTCAATAATGAGCCTTGAGTCATTGGCTTTGTAGCCAGTGTACAGAAATGGCATGCTGTAGACCTGAGTTTTAGGGTTTGAAGGGGTGACTACACTCTCCCTTCACTACAAATGTGGTAAAGAAGTAGGATGGCTTGCCATGAGGTCATTACAAAGCTGCTTAAAGTGTATACCATGTTAAAGACGCTCATAATTTGACCCCTGGCCTTTGGGCCACAGACCCCAGCTATGAGAGAAACACTGGTGGGTCGGGCACCATAAGATGGCCAAAGTACACTACGGGTATTTTTTTCTATCATTTATTACAAATTAAAAGCAAAG
>JAODXP020000229.1:0-23509 GCA_027497455.2 Sardinella longiceps | reverse complement strand
TGGACGTATGCCTGAGGTGACCAGAAAGACAAGGCCAACCTCCAATCTTTCCTTTTCTGACATCCATTTTCTGCAGTCAAAAGCATGTAGGAGGCTAGACAGGGGCTGAAAGCAGGGCCAGAGATAGTGAAAAAATGCCTTGCATCTCCAATGGGCATTTGTGTGAAATTGGGTTTGGCGAAAGAAAGAAAGAAAGAAAGAAAGAAAGAAAGAAAGAAAGAAAGAAAGAAAGAAAGAAAGAAAAAATTCCCCTTGGTCCTTAAAGCACAACCCCTCAATAATGAGCCTTGGGTCATTGGCTTTGTAGCCAGTGTACAGAAATGGCATGCTGTAGACCTGAGTTTTAGGGTTTGAAGGGGTGACTACACTCTCCCTTCACTACAAATGTGGTAAAGAAGTAGGATGGCTTGCCATGAGGTCATTACAAAGCTGCTTAAAGTGTATACCATGTTAAAGACGCTCATAATTTGACCCCTGGCCTTTGGGCCACAGACCCCAGCTATGAGAGAAACACTGGTGGGTCGGGCACCATAAGATGGCAAAAGTACACTACGGGTATTTTTTTCTATCATTTATTATAAATTAAAAGCAAAGACCTTGTTGTCTCAGTCAACCCTTTGTCATTTCAAACTTTGAAATTAGTTTAAAAAAAAAAAAAAAAAAAAACATGTAGCAGTAAGTCTCGATGTCCTCTACAGGGGACATTGAACAAATGTTGTGTTTTGAAGGTGTTAAAATGACTGGTTCTTTCTGAAATCTCTCTGTATTCATATTTAGACTCACTTTTATCATCAAATTTGATAATATGAAAAAAAAACTAAATATCTGACAAAAATTGATGGATGCCCTGTCTGGTTGCCATGAAAAGCCAAAAATGATATATCCACCATTTTCAAATCAATTCTGAGTGATTGGTTAACCCCACCTACATAATAATGGTATCACCAGAAAGCCCTGGATGTCCCCCAGACAGTACAACGGGATTTTAAAAGTTGCCATGAATGGTTTTTCACTTATAAGACTTAAACTGATGTCCACTACAGAGGACAAAAAAGGAATTGCTGGGTCTTAGGAGGATATTAGGGCTAGAGCTAGGGTTAGGGTTGTGGAACCTAAAGCAGGCAGGACCTTGAAAGAGGACTGGACGTATGCCTGAGGTGACCAGAAAGACAAGGCCAACCTCCAATCTTTCCTTTTCTGACATCCATTTTCTGAAGTCAAAAGCATGTAGGAGGCTAGACAGGGGCTGAAAGCAGGGCCAGAGATAGTGAAAAAATGCCTTGCATCTCCAATGGGCATTTGTGTGAAATTGGGTTTGGAGAAAGAAAGAAAGAAAGAAAGAAAGAAAGAAAGAAAGAAAGAAAGAAAGAAAGACTTCCCCTTGGTCCTTAAAGCACAACCCCTCAATAATGAGCCTTGGGTCATTGGCTTTGTAGCCAGTGTACAGAAATGGCATGCTGTAGACCTGAGTTTTAGGGTTTGAAGGGGTGACTACACTCTCCCTTCACTACAAATGTGGTAAAGAAGTAGGATGGCTTGCCATGAGGTCATTACAAAGCTGCTTAAAGTGTATACCATGTTAAAGACGCTCATAATTTGACCCCTGGCCTTTGGGCCACAGACCCCAGCTATGAGAGAAACACTGGTGGGTCGGGCACCATAAGATGGCAAAAGTACACTACGGGTATTTTTTTCTATCATTTATTATAAATTAAAAGCAAAGACCTTGTTGTCTCAGTCAACCCTTTGTCATTTCAAACTTTGAAATTAGTTTAAAAAAAAAAAAAAAAAAAAAACATGTAGCAGTAAGTCTCGATGTCCTCTACAGGGGACATTGAACAAATGTTGTGTTTTGAAGGTGTTAAAATGACTGGTTCTTTCTGAAATCTCTCTGTATTCATATTTAGACTCACTTTTATCATCAAATTTGATAATATGAAAAAAAAACTAAATATCTGACAAAAATTGATGGATGCCCTGTCTGGTTGCCATGAAAAGCCAAAAATGATATATCCACCATTTTCAAATCAATTCTGAGTGATTGGTTAACCCCACCTACATAATAATGGTATCACCAGAAAGCCCTGGATGTCCCCCAGACAGTACAACGGGATTTTAAAAGTTGCCATGAATGGTTTTTCACTTATAAGACTTAAACTGATGTCCACTACAGAGGGCAAAAAAGGAATTGCTGGGTCTTAGGAGGATATTAGGGCTAGAGCTAGGGTTAGGGTTGTGGAACCTAAAGCAGGCAGGACCTTGAAAGAGGACTGGACGTATGCCTGAGGTGACCAGAAAGACAAGGCCAACCTCCAATCTTTCCTTTTCTGACATCCATTTTCTGAAGTCAAAAGCATGTAGGAGGCTAGACAGGGGCTGAAAGCAGGGCCAGAGATAGTGAAAAAATGCCTTGCATCTCCAATGGGCATTTGTGTGAAATTGGGTTTGGCGAAAGAAAGAAAGAAAGAAAGAAAGAAAGAAAGAAAGAAAGAAAGAAAGAAAGAAAGAAAGAAAGAAAGACTTCCCCTTGGTCCTTAAAGCACAACCCCTCAATAATGAGCCTTGGGTCATTGGCTTTGTAGCCAGTGTACAGAAATGGCATGCTGTAGACCTGAGTTTTAGGGTTTGAAGGGGTGACTACACTCTCCCTTCACTACAAATGTGGTAAAGAAGTAGGATGGCTTGCCATGAGGTCATTACAAAGCTGCTTAAAGTGTATACCATGTTAAAGACGCTCATAATTTGACCCCTGCACCCGGTTGCACCAGCTGAGCGTAAGTTCCATCTTAGCTTAAGTTCCACCGTAAACTGACCTTACGTCGGAGTTTAGTAGCTACTTATTGTTACACTGTTGCACCACACCACTTACGCCCAACGTAGTCTTAAGTTGTATCTTAAAATTTACACCTACTATATAGGTGGTGTAAAGTCCACCGTAAATAAACCGTTAACAGGGATCCGTTAGTTTTAACATGGCTTTTCATTTCGAGCGGCTTCAAAAACCTCATTCAAAACGATGGTTTACGGAGACAACGCGTTCTTCGTGATCGATTAAATCCTTTAGACATGTACGACGATGTTGATTTATACGCCCGATTTCGTTTTCGCCGGACAGAATTAATGCGTATTACTGATTTACTGGACAACGACCTAAGGCATGACACGGACAGAAATGGGGCCCTCTCTCCGTCCTTGCAAGTATGCCTAGCACTACGTTACTTTGCAACAGGTTCCTTTCAAAACCTTGTAGGGGACTCGATTCAAGTTCATAAGTCCACTGTTTGCAGGACAGTCCGCTCGGTGGCACTTGCATTATGCAGGCGCCTGAATGTCTGGGTTGCGTTCCCATCACAGCCTGACCACCAAAACAACACTCGTCAAAAGTTTTTTAACACCGCTGGATTCCCTGATGTGCTGGGCTGTGTTGATGGGACTCACATAAGGATAAAGACACCCACGGAGCATGAAAATGTGTATGTCAATAGAAAGGGATTCCATTCCATCAATGCACAGGTTGTCTGTGACGCGGACCTGAAAATCACAAACTGTGTTATCAAGTGGCCCGGGTCTAAACACGATAGCTACATTCTCAGGCAGTCTAGGCTTTGGGGGGAGTTTGAGGCAGGGACCTATCCTGGGAGACTACTGGGGGACTCGGGATACCCTCTTAGACCGTGGCTAATGACACCATATCTCAACCCAGCTAATAACCATGAGGAGCGTTACAACTCGGCGCACACGAAAACCCGGAATGCGGTGGAGAGGTGTATTGGCGTTCTTAAGAAGCGCTGGGCGTGTCTGCATAGAGGTAACGCCCTTGCCTTCACTTCAAGTTGCTAAAGTGGAAACTAGGTCTGAAACAATTGATGGATGGCAAAATGTATGTGGCTTTGGATAAATGTATGTATGAATGCATAGTCTTGCAAGTTAATGTAACATGACCTGTGGCCTACTGCCTTAGTTATTGCATCCACCTGCTGACTCGAGAAGTATGAGTTTGGAAAATGACTGTAGTGCAAGATATTTATTTAGTAACTAGTTTATAAAAGACATGCATTAGTTGTGTATTTGATTATTGACAGGCATACTGATGGAACCGGATAGAGCAGCAACTGTAGCTGGTGCCTGTGTGGTTCTACATAACATGGCCATGTCATGGAATGTCCCGCTGGAAAATGATGATGATGATGCTGCTGCAGCTGCTGCTGCTGATGATGACCTGCATCCCCTAGGCATGGAAAACAATGTTGAAGCAGCTACTGTTCGCGCGTACCTTGCTCGAACACATTTTGGCTAAAGACAAAATAAACCATTTTTTGGTTAACAACAAAAGTAATTTATTTGAATACAGCAATAACAAGTCTTTTAGTGATTAAAAAAAACAGATTAGGTGGTCTACAGCTCAGTGAGGGTCGTGTACCCATGTGCTTTTAACTCCTCTTGAAGCTTGAGGATTTCTAGATTGAACTTGTATTTTTCAACGTCAATTTTTTCTTTTTCAGCCCTTATCTTTAGAATCTCTTCCCTGACCTTCTGAATTTCGACTCTTAAGAGTTCCTCTCTGAGGCTGTCAATGTCCTCCCTCCCCTGCCTGCGGCGTTTAGCTGGAGGAGGCAGAAGTTGGTTGCTGGCCGTATTAGGCTCAGGTGCTGGTATTGGTTCAGGTGGGGCGTCTTCCATTGGTGGGGTGACTGTGGGGTGGGGTGGGGGGTGTCTTCCATGGGTTGGGTGTCTGTGGGGTGGGGTGGGGGGTGTCTTCCATGGGTTGGGTGACTGTGGGTTGGGATGGGGGGCAGTCTTCCATGGGTGGGGTGATGTCCTTTGGCACTGGCACGCCGCTCTCCACTCCACCTCCTTGTACACCAATCAGACAGGGAGAATCATCTCCAAGGATGTCGAGAACCAGTGTGGAGTATGGCCCGATGTCGTCCTTTGGCCCACTCCCAGTCGGAACCGACTTTGGAAAGTCTTCTGCGGCTTGCATTTTCAAATCGCTCCATTTCTTCCTTACATCTTTGACCTCGCGGAGCGCAACTCCTTTCGCATTAATGGCCTCTGTGATTTCTTCCCACGTCTGTTGTTTCTTTTTGTTCGTGTTGAAATTGTTAAATTTTGCTTCTAGAACTGATTTGTTTTCTTTATATTTCGTTATCAAAATGATGATCTCATCATGCGTGAAATTGCGTTTCCTTGGTCTGCGATCAGACATGGTCAGGCCTGAAATACATAACACCACGTTAGATACACCAGAGTAGGCTATCTAGCATTCAGAATGCCCTATTAGTGCTGAGTGACAAAAGGTAAAGTGCAGCAACTAACTACTACTTTAAGTGATTGACCTTTCTCCATTTATGGTAGTGAGTTTTATTATAGGCCTATATTTTGCTGTGTGAGGTAGCTATGTTGTTGTCATTTGCAGTACTTGGGTGGCATCTATTGGTGAATATTGATATTACAGATGAGAGTATCTCCATGCTATTGACAGATAGGCCTACAAGTACAGTTAAGCAAATTGTTATGGAAAACTATATATGTAACATTAAACAACAAGCTATCTTAATGTGGCATAGGCCTGGTATAAAGATGGGGTAATTTCAGATCAAAGCCTTGATTGTCACTGGTGAAGAAAGAGAGCTGAACATTTTCTTTCACTTTATTAGCCCTTCTACATATTCTGTGTCTGCGATTCAAGAAATATGATGCAGTCACTCCCACCAAATATAACAAATGAGGCCTCCAGTTCAGCCTATTTTTGTAACATTGACACCTATGATTTGCAATCAATCAATCCCTGAATTTCATTGGTTATCTATAAAGTCAACGTGATGTTTTATTACGATCATGTGACATTGTGAACAAGACGATTTGACAGCTAGGGCTAGGCTATCTGAAATCCCTTTCCCCCATGCAATGATGGTGAACCTGAGTGAGTTATCGATAACATGTCTGAAGGAACTATATCGATACCCTTTTCATTTTAAGTGGGGCAACTTCACAGATGACTTGTATGCGAAAAAATGAAGAAATCAAGGAAAATGTTTATGTAGGTCTACATTACAGTGGAGCTTAAAGGAAAGAGGTAGGCTAATTTCCCTTGTTTGCTAACCGGGGGGTAACGTTATATCATAGCTTGGTCAGCAACATATTTTTGTCGTCTCATCATACTATGAAAAGACATAAGTTCAAACACCAAACTAGACTATGTCGTTGCTGCACTTTATCTTCACATACCGTATGTTTACATTATTATTTTTTTTAAAAACTTACCGGTGAAGTTAGATGATAGCTTGAAGATGGTAGCTTGAAGATAGCTTGCTTCGACGATAGCTTTGCTTAGTAATTTTTTTGCAGTATTGTTAGAAATTCCGTTAATTCCGTTATTTCCCCAAGAAATTGTTGCTAGACAACACAATTCTTCTATATAAAATTACAAACAATATGATCGCTAGAACTATAGAGAATAGTCTACAAAAAATAGCTCACAACACAACACATGACATTGAGCTCCTTTATTAAGACATTTGTTTTGGTTACACATTTAACGTCGGGCATTCAAACTATGGCCAAGCAGTGTTATGGATTCGTATAACAGTGTAACAGTCGAAACGAGCCATTTATTCCTTGTAATTTTATAACGCTGGATGATTTTCACAACTCACATGGGTTAAGGTGGAAGAAAAATGCGGCATTTCCTGTTTACTTCGTGTGCTGCGCTTGATTGGCTTAAACTATGAAAACGTCATTAAATGCGACAATAGTTTAGTTAGGGAATAAGTTACGGTCTACTAACAAAGTTGTGTCTTAAGTTATGATGGTGCAACTGAGATTATGAACGGCGTTAGTTTGAAACTAGCTACGGCAAACGTTAGGAAAAGACGGGCTTTACACTCCGACTTAGGTACGACCTTACGCTCAGCTGGTGCAACCGGCTGCTGGCCTTTGGGCCACAGACCCCAGCTATGAGAGAAACACTGGTGGGTCGGGCACCATAAGATGGCAAAAGTACACTACGGGTATTTTTTTCTATCATTTATTATAAATTAAAAGCAAAGACCTTGTTGTCTCAGTCAACCCTTTGTCATTTCAAACTTTGAAATTAGTTTAAAAAAAAAAAAAAAAAAAAAAAACAGGTAGCAGTAAGTCCCGATGTCCTCTACACGGGACATTGAACAAATGTTGTGTTTTGAAGGTGTTAAAATGACTGGTTCTTTCTGAAATCTCTCTGTATTCATATTTAGACTCACTTTTATCATCACATTTGATAATATGAAAAAAAAAACTAAATATCTGACAAAAATTGATGGATGCCCTGTCTGGTTGCCATGAAAAGCCAAAAATGATATATCCACCATTTTCAAATCAATTCTGAGTGATTGGTTAACCCCACCTACATAATAATGGTATCACCAGAAAGCCCTGGATGTCCCCCAGACAGTACAACGGGATTTTAAAAGTTGCCATGAATGGTTTTTCACTTATAAGACTTAAACTGATGTCCACTACAGAGGACAAAAAGGAATTGCTGGGTCTTAGGAGGATATTAGGGCTAGAGCTAGGGTTAGGGTTGTGGAACCTAAAGCAGGCAGGACCTTGAAAGAGGACTGGACGTATGCCTGAGGTGACCAGAAAGACAAGGCCAACCTCCAATCTTTCCTTTTCTGACATTCATTTTCTGAAGTCAAAAGCATGTAGGAGGCTAGACAGGGGCTGAAAGCAGGGCCAGAGAGAGTGAAAAAATGCCTTGCATCTCCAATGGGCATTTGTGTGAAATTGGGTTTGGCGAAAGAAAGAAAGAAATAAAGAAAGAAAGAAAGAAAGAAAGAAAGAAAGAAAGAAAGAAAGAAAGAAAGAAAGACTTCCCCTTGGTCCTTAAAGCACAACCCCTCAATAATGAGCCTTGGGTCATTGGCTTTGTAGCCAGTGTACAGAAATGGCATGCTGTAGACCTGAGTTTAGGGTTTGAAGGGGTGACTACACTCTCCCTTCACTACAAATGTGGTAAAGAAGTAGGATGGCTTGCCATGAGGTCATTACAAAGCTGCTTAAAGTGTATACCATGTTAAAGACGCTCATAATTTGACCCCTGGCCTTTGGGCCACAGACCCCAGCTATGAGAGAAACACTGGTGGGTCGGGCACCATAAGATGGCAAAAGTACACTACGGGTATTTTTTTCTATCATTTATTATAAATTAAAAGCAAAGACCTTGTTGTCTCAGTCAACCCTTTGTCATTTCAAACTTTGAAATTAGTTTAAAAAAAAAAAAAAAAAAAAAAAAAACATGTAGCAGTAAGTCTCGATGTCCTCTACAGGGGACATTGAACAAATGTTGTGTTTTGAAGGTGTTAAAATGACTGGTTCTTTCTGAAATCTCTCTGTATTCATATTTAGACTCACTTTTATCATCAAATTTGATAATATGAAAAAAAAACTAAATATCTGACAAAAATTGATGGATGCCCTGTCTGGTTGCCATGAAAAGCCAAAAATGATATATCCACCATTTTCAAATCAATTCTGAGTGATTGGTTAACCCCACCTACCTAATAATGGTATCACCAGAAAGCCCTGGATGTCCCCCAGACAGTACAATGGGATTTTAAAAGTTGCCATGAATGTTTTTTCACTGATAAGACTTAAACTGATGTCCACTACAGAGGACAAAAAAGGAATTGCTGGGTCTTAGGAGGATATTAGGGCTAGAGCTAGGGTTAGGGTTGTGGAACCTAAAGCAGGCAGGACCTTGAAAGAGGACTGGACGTATGCCTGAGGTGACCAGAAAGACAAGGCCAACCTCCAATCTTTTCCTTTTCTGACATTCATTTTCTGAAGTCAAAAGCATGTAGGAGGCTAGACAAGAGGCTGAAAGCAGGGCCAGAGATAGTGAAAAAATGCCTTGCATCTCCAATGGGCATTTGTGTGAAATTGGGTTTGGCGAAAGAAAGAAAGAAAGAAAGAAAGAAAGAAAGAAAGAAAGAAAGAAAGAAAGAAAGAAAGAAAGAAAGAAAGAAAGAAAGAAAGAAAGAAAGAAAGAAAGAAAGAAAGAAAGAAAGAAAGAAAGAAAGAAAGAAAGAAAGAAAGAAAGAAAGAAAGAAAGAAAGAAAGACTTCCCCTTGGTCCTTAAAGCACAACCCCTCAATAATGAGCCTTGGGTCATTGGCTTTGTAGCCAGTGTACAGAAATGGCATGCTGTAGACCTGAGTTTTAGGGTTTGAAGGGGTGACTACACTCTCCCTTCACTACAAATGTGGTAAAGAAGTAGGATGGCTTGCCATGAGTTCATTACAAAGCTGCTTAAAGTGTATACCATGTTAAAGACGCTCATAATTTGACCCTGGCCTTTGGGCCACAGACCCCAGCTATGAGAGAAACACTGGTGGGTCGGGCACCATAAGATGGCAAAAGTACACTACGGGTATTTTTTTCTATCATTTATTATAAATTAAACGCAAAGACCTTGTTGTCTCAGTCAACCCTTTGTCATTTCAAACTTTGAAATTAGTTTAAAAAAAAAAAAAAAAAAAACATGTAGTAGTAAGTCTCGATGTCCTCTACAGGGGACATTGAACAAATGTTGTGTTTTGAAGGTGTTATAATGACTGGTTCTTTCTGAAATCTCTCTGTATTCATATTTAGACTCACTTTTATCATCAAATTTGATAATATGAAAAAAAAACTAAATATCTGACAAAAATTGATGGATGCCCTGTCTGGTGGCCATGAAAAGCCAAAAATGATATATCCACCATTTTCAAATCAATTCTGAGTGATTGGTTAACCCCACCTACATAATAATGGTATCACCAGAAAGCCCTGGATGTCCCCCAGACAGTACAACGGGATTTTAAAAGTTGCCATGAATGGTTTTTCACTTATAAGACTTAAACTGATGTCCACTACAGAGGACAAAAAAGGAATTGCTGGGTCTTAGGAGGATATTAGGGCTAGAGCTAGGGTTAGGGTTGTGGAACCTAAAGCAGGCAGGACCTTGAAAGAGGACTGGACGTATGCCTGAGGTGACCAGAAAGACAAGGCCAACCTCCAATCTTTCCTTTTCTGACATTCATTTTCTGAAGTCAAAAGCATGTAGGAGGCTAGACAGGGGCTGAAAGCAGGGCCAGAGATAGTGAAAAAATGCCTTGCATCTCCAATGGGCATTTGTGTGAAATTGGGTTTGGCGAAAGAAAGAAAGAAAGAAAGAAAGAAAGAAAGAAAGAAAGAAAGAAAGACTTCCCCTTGGTCCTTAAAGCACAACCCCTCAATAATGAGCCATGGGTCATTGGCTTTGTAGCCAGTGTACAGAAATGGCATGCTGTAGACCTGAGTTTTAGGGTTTGAAGGGGTGACTACACTCTCCCCTTCACTACAAATGTGGTAAAGAAGTAGGATGGCTTGCCATGAGGTCATTACAAAGCTGCTTAAAGTGTATACCATGTTAAAGACGCTCATAATTTGACCCCTGGCCTTTGGGCCACAGACCCCAGCTATGAGAGAAACACTGGTGGGTCGGGCACCATAAGATGGCAAAAGTACACTACGGGTTTTTTTTTCTATCATTTATTATAAATTAAAAGCAAAGACCTTGTTGTCTCAGTCAACCCTTTGTCATTTCAAACTTTGAAATTAGTTTAAAAAAAAAAAAAAACATGTAGCAGTAAGTCTCGATGTCCTCTACAGGGGACATTGAACAAATGTTGTGTTTTGAATGTGTTAAAATGACTGGTTCTTTCTGAAATCTCTCTGTATTCATATTTAGACTCACTTTTATCATCAAATTTGATAATATGAAAAAAAAAACTAAATATCTGACAAAAATTGATGGATGCCCTTTCTGGTTGCCATGAAAAGCCAAAAATGATATATCCACCATTTTCAAATCAATTCTGAGTGATTGGTTAACCCCACCTACATAATAATGGTATCACCAGAAAGCCCTGGATGTCCCCCAGACAGTACAACGGGATTTTAAAAGTTGCCATGAATGGTTTTTCACTTATAAGACTTAAACTGATGTCCACTACAGAGGACAAAAAAGGAATTGCTGGGTCTTAGGAGGATATTAGGGCTAGAGCTAGGGTTAGGGTTGTGGAACCTAAAGCAGGCAGGACCTTGAAAGAGGACTGGACGTATGCCTGAGGTGACCAGAAAGACAAGGCCAACCTCCAATCTTTCCTTTTCTGACATCCATTTTCTGAAGTCAAAAGCATGTAGGAGGCTAGACAGGGGCTGAAAGCAGGGCCAGAGATAGTGAAAAAATGCCTTGCATCTCCAATGGGCATTTGTGTGAAATTGGGTTTGGCGAAAGAAAGAAAGAAAGAAAGAAAGAAAGAAAGAAAGAAAGAAAGAAAGAAAGAAAGAAAGAAAGAAAGAAAGAAAGAAAGAAAGAAAGAAAGAAAGAAAGAAAGAAAGAAAGAAAGAAAGAAAGAAAGAAAGAAAGAAAGACAGACTTCCCCTTGGTCCTTAAAGCACAACCCCTCAATAATGAGCCTTGGGTCATTGGCTTTGTAGCCAGTGTACAGAAATGGCATGCTGTAGACCTGAGTTTTAGGGTTTGAAGGGGTGACTACACTCTCCCTTCACTACAAATGTGGTAAAGAAGTAGGATGGCTTGCCATGAGGTCATTACAAAGCTGCTTAAAGTGTATACCATGTTAAAGACGCTCATAATTTGACCCCTGGCCTTTGGGCCACAGACCCCAGCTATGAGAGAAACACTGGTGGGTCGGGCACCATAAGATGGCAAAAGTACACTACGGGTATTTTTTTCTATCATTTATTATAAATTAAAAGCAAAGACCTTGTTGTCTCAGACAACCCTTTGTCATTTCAAACTTTGAAATTAGTTAAAAAAAAAAAAAAAAAAAAACATGTAGCAGTAAGTCTCGATGTCCTCTACAGGGGACATTGAACAAATGTTGTGTTTTGAAGGTGTTAAAATGACTGGTTCTTTCTGAAATATCTCTGTATTCATATTTAGACTCACTTTTATCATCAAATTTGATAATATGAAAAAAAAAACTAAATATCTGACAAAAATTGATGGATGCCCTGTCTGGTTGCCATGAAAAGCCAAAAATGATATATCCACCATTTTCAAATCAATTCTGAGTGATTGGTTAACCCCACCTACATAATAATGGTATCACCAGAAAGCCCTGGATGTCCCCCAGACAGTACAACGGGATTTTAAAAGTTGCCATGAATGTTTTTTCACTGATAAGACTTAAACTGATGTCCACTACAGAGGACAAAAAAGGAATTGCTGGGTCTTAGGAGGATATTAGGGCTAGAGCTAGGGTTAGGGTTGTGGAACCTAAAGCAGGCAGGACCTTGAAAGAGGACTGGGCGTATGCTTGAGGTGACCAGAAAGACAAGGCCAACCTCCAATCTTTCCATTTCTGACATCCATTTTCTGAAGTCAAAAGCATGTAGGAGGCTAGACAGGGGCTGAAAGCAGGGCCAGAGATAGTGAAAAAATGCCTTGCATCTCCAATGGGCATTTGTGTGAAATTGGGTTTGGCGAAAGAAAGAAAGAAAGAAAGAAAGAAAGAAAGAAAGAAAGAAAGAAAGAAAGAAAGAAAGAAAGAAAGAAAGAAAGAAAGAAAGACAGACTTCCCCTTGGTCCTTAAAGCACAACCCCTCAATAATGAGCCTTGGGTCATTGGCTTTGTAGCCAGTGTACAGAAATGGCATGCTGTAGACCTGAGTTTTAGGGTTTGAAGGGGTGACTACACTCTCCCTTCACTACAAATGTGGTAAAGAAGTAGGATGGCTTGCCATGAGGTCATTACAAAGCTGCTTAAAGTGTATACCATGTTAAAGATGCTCATAATTTGACCCCTGGCCTTTGGGCCACAGACCCCAGCTATGAGAGAAACACTGGTGGGTCGGGCACCATAAGATGGCAAAAGTACACTACGGGTATTTTTTTCTATCATTTATTATAAATTAAAAGCAAAGACCTTGTTGTCTCAGACAACCCTTTGTCATTTCAAACTTTGAAATTAGTTTAAAAAAAAAAAAAAAAAAAACATGTAGCAATAAGTCTCGATGTCCTCTACAGGGGACATTGAACAAATGTTGTGTTTTGAAGGTGTTAAAATGACTGGTTCTTTCTGAAATATCTCTGTATTCATATTTAGACTCACTTTTATCATCAAATTTGATAATATGAAAAAAAAACTAAATATCTGACAAAAATTGATGGATGCCCTGTCTGGTTGCCATGAAAAGCCAAAAATGATATATCCACCATTTTCAAATCAATTTTGAGTGATTGGTTAACCCCACCTACATAATAATGGTATCACCAGAAAGCCCTGGATGTCCCCCAGACAGTACAACGGGATTTTAAAAGTTGCCATGAATGGTTTTTCACTTATAAGACTTAAACTGATGTCCACTACAGAGGACAAAAAAGGAATTGCTGGGTCTTAGGAGGATATTAGGGCTAGAGCTAGGGTTAGGGTTGTGGAACCTAAAGCAGGCAGGACCTTGAAAGAGGACTGGACGTATGCCTGAGGTGACCAGAAAGACAAGGCCAACCTCCAATCTTTCCTTTTCTGACATCCATTTTCTGAAGTCAAAAGCATGTAGGAGGCTAGACAGGGGCTGAAAGCAGGCCCAGAGATAGTGAAAAAATGCCTTGCATCTCCAATGGGCATTTGTGTGAAATTGGGTTTGGCGAAAGAAAGAAAGAAAGAAAGAAAGAAAGAAAGAAAGAAAGACTTCCCCTTGGTCCTTAAAGCACAACCCCTCAATAATGAGCCATGGGTCATTGGCTTTGTAGCCAGTGTACAGAAATGGCATGCTGTAGACCTGAGTTTTAGGGTTTGAAGGGGTGACTACACTCTCCCTTCACTACAAATGTGGTAAAGAAGTAGGATGGCTTGCCATGAGGTCATTACAAAGCTGCTTAAAGTGTATACCATGTTAAAGACGCTCATAATTTGACCCCTGGCCTTTGGGCCACAGACCCCAGCTATGAGAGAAACACTGGTGGGTCGGGCACCATAAGATGGCAAAAGTACACTACGGGTATTTTTTTCTATCATTTATTATAAATTAAAAGCAAAGACCTTGTTGTCTCAGTCAACCCTTTGTCATTTCAAACTTTGAAATCAGTTTAAAAAAAAAAAAACAGGTAGCAGTAAGTCCCGATGTCCTCTACAGGGGACATTGAACAAATGTTGTGTTTTGAAGGTGTTAAAATGACTGGTTCTTTCTGAAATCTCTCTGTATTCATATTTAGACTCACTTTTATCATCAAATTTGATAATATGAAAAAAAAACTAAATATCTGACAAAAATTGATGGATGCCCTGTCTGGTTGCCATGAAAAGCCAAAAATGATATATCCACCATTTTCAAATCAATTCTGAGTGATTGGTTAACCCCACCTACATAATAATGGTATCACCAGAAAGCCCTAGATGTCCCCTAGACAGTACAACGGGATTTTAAAAGTTGGCATGAATGGTTTTTCACTTATAAGACTTAAACTGATGTCCACTACAGAGGACAAAAAAGGAATTGCTGGGTCTTAGGAGGATATTAGGGCTAGAGCTAGGGTTAGGGTTGTGGAACCTAAAGCAGGCAGGACCTTGAAAGAGGACTGGGCGTATGCCTGAGGTGACCAGAAAGACAAGGCCAACCTCCAATCTTTCCTTTTCTGACATCCATTTTCTGAAGTCAAAAGCATGTAGGAGGCTAGACAGGGGCTGAAAGCAGGCCCAGAGATAGTGAAAAAATGCCTTGCATCTCCAATGGGCATTTGTGTGAAATTGGGTTTGGCGAAAGAAAGAAAGAAAGAAAGAAAGAAAGAAAGAAAGAAAAGAAAGAAAGAAAGACTTCCCCTTGGTCCTTAAAGCACAACCCCTCAATAATGAGCCATGGGTCATTGGCTTTGTAGCCAGTGTACAGAAATGGCATGCTGTAGACCTGAGTTTTAGGGTTTGAAGGGGTGACTACACTCTCCCTTCACTACAAATGTGGTAAAGAAGTAGGATGGCTTGCCATGAGGTCATTACAAAGCTGCTTAAAGTGTATACCATGTTAAAGACGCTCATAATTTGACCCCTGGCCTTTGGGCCACAGACCCCAGCTATGAGAGAAACACTGGTGGGTCGGGCACCATAAGATGGCAAAAGTACACTACGGGTATTTTTTTCTATCATTTATTATAAATTAAAAGCAAAGACCTTGTTGTCTCAGTCAACCCTTTGTCATTTCAAACTTTGAAATTAGTTAAAAAAAAAAAAAAAAAAAACAGGTAGCAGTAAGTCCCGATGTCCTCTACAGGGGACATTGAACAAATGTTGTGTTTTGAAGGTGTTAAAATGACTGGTTCTTTCTGAAATCTCTCTGTATTCATATTTAGACTCACTTTTATCATCAAATTTGATAATATGAAAAAAAAAACTAAATATCTGACAAAAATTGATGGATGCCCTGTCTGGTTGCCATGAAAAGCCAAAAATGATATATCCACCATTTTCAAATCAATTCTGAGTGATTGGTTAACCCCACCTACATAATAATGGTATCACCAGAAAGCCCTAGATGTCCCCTAGACAGTACAACGGGATTTTAAAAGTTGGCATGAATGGTTTTTCACTTATAAGACTTAAACTGATGTCCACTACAGAGGACAAAAAAGGAATTGCTGGGTCTTAGGAGGATATTAGGGCTAGAGCTAGGGTTAGGGTTGTGGAACCTAAAGCAGGCAGGACCTTGAAAGAGGACTGGGCGTATGCCTGAGGTGACCAGAAAGACAAGGCCAACCTCCAATCTTTCCATTTCTGACATCCATTTTCTGAAGTCAAAAGCATGTAGGAGGCTAGACAGGGGCTGAAAGCAGGGCCAGAGATAGTGAAAAAATGGCTTGCATCTCCAATGGGCATTTGTGTGAAATTGGGTTTGGCGAAAGAAAGAAAGAAAGAAAGAAAGAAAAGAAAGACAGAAAGAAAAGACTTCCCCTTGGTCCTTAAAGCACAACCCCTCAATAATGAGCCTTGGGTCATTGGCTTTGTAGCCAGTGTACAGAAATGGCATGCTGTAGACCTGAGTTTTAGGGTTTGAAGGGGTGACTACACTCTCCCTTCACTACAAATGTGGTAAAGAAGTAGGATGGCTTGCCATGAGGTCATTACAAAGCTGCTTAAAGTGTATACCATGTTAAAGACGCTCATAATTTGACCCCTGGCCTTTGGGCCACAGACCCCAGCTATGAGAGAAACACTGGTGGGTCGGGCACCATAAGATGGCAAAAGTACACTACGGGTATTTTTTTCTATCATTTATTATAAATTAAAAGCAAAGACCTTGTTGTCTCAGTCAACCCTTTGTCATTTCAAACTTTGAAATTAGTTTAAAAAAAAAAAAACAAAAAAAAAACATGTAGCAGTAAGTCTCGATGTCCTCTACAGGGGACAGTGAACAAATGTTGTGTTTTGAAGGTGTTAAAATGACTGGTTCTTTCTGAAATCTCTCTGTATTCATATTTAGACTCACTTTTATCATCAAATTTGATGATATGAAAAAAAAACTAAATATCTGACAAAAATTGATGGATGCCCTGTCTGGTTGCCATGAAAAGCCAAAAATGATATATCCACCATTTTCAAATCAATTCTGAGTGATTGGTTAACCCCACCTACATAATAATGGTATCACCAGAAAGCCCTGGATGTCCCCCAGACAGTACAATGGGATTTTAAAAGTTGCCATGAATGGTTTTTCACTTATAAGACTTAAACTGATGTCCACTACAGAGGACAAAAAGGAATTGCTGGGTCTTAGGAGGATATTAGGGCTAGAGCTAGGGTTAGGGTTGTGGAACCTAAAGCAGGCAGGACCTTGAAAGAGGACTGGACGTATGCCTGAGGTGACCAGAAAGACAAGGCCAACCTCCAATCTTTCCTTTTCTGACATCCATTTTCTGAAGTCAAAAGCATGTAGGAGGCTAGACAGGGGCTGAAAGCAGGGCCAGAGATAGTGAAAAAATGCCTTGCATCTCCAATGGGCATTTGTGTGAAATTGGGTTTGGCGAAAGAAAGAAAGAAAGAAAGAAAGAAAGAAAGAAAGAAAGAAAGAAAGACTTCCCCTTGGTCCTTAAAGCACAACCCCTCAATAATGAGCCTTGGGTCATTGGCTTTGTAGCCAGTGTACAGAAATGGCATGCTGTAGACCTGAGTTTTAGGGTTTGAAGGGGTGACTACACTCTCCCTTCACTACAAATGTGGTAAAGAAGTAGGATGGCTTGCCATGAGGTCATTACAAAGCTGCTTAAAGTGTATACCATGTTAAAGACGCTCATAATTTGACCCCTGGCCTTTGGGCCACAGACCCCAGCTATGAGAGAAACACTGGTGGGTCGGGCACCATAAGATGGCAAAAGTACACTACGGGTATTTTTTTCTATCATTTATTATAAATTAAAAGCAAAGACCTTGTTGTCTCAGTCAACCCTTTGTCATTTCAAACTTTGAAATTAGTTTAAAAAAAAAAAAAAAAACATGTAGCAGTAAGTCTCGATGTCCTCTACAGGGGACATTGAACAAATGTTGTGTTTTGAAGGTGTTAAAATGACTGGTTCTTTCTGAAATCTCTCTGTATTCATATTTAGACTCACTTTTATCATCAAATTTGATAATATGAAAAAAAACTAAATATCTGACAAAAATTGATGGATGCCCTGTCTGGTTGCCATGAAAAGCCAAAAATGATATATCCACCATTTTCAAATCAATTCTGAGTGATTGGTTAACCCCACCTACATAATAATGGTATCACCAGAAAGCCCTGGATGTCCCTAGACAGTACAACGGGATTTTAAAAGTTGGCATGAATGGTTTTTCACTTATAAGACTTAAACTGATGTCCACTACAGAGGACAAAAAAGGAATTGCTGGGTCTTAGGAGGATATTAGGGCTAGAGCTAGGGTTAGGGTTGTGGAACCTAAAGCAGGCAGGACCTTGAAAGAGGACTGGGCGTATGCCTGAGGTGACCAGAAAGACAAGGCCAACCTCCAATCTTTCCATTTCTGACATCCATTTTCTGAAGTCAAAAGCATGTAGGAGGCTAGACAGGGGCTGAAAGCAGGGCCAGAGATAGTGAAAAAATGCCTTGCATCTCCAATGGGCATTTGTGTGAAATTGGGTTTGGCGAAAGAAAGAAAGAAAGAAAGAAAGAAAGAAAGAAAGAAAGAAAGAAAGAAAAAGAAAGAAAGAAAGACTTCCCCTTGGTCCTTAAAGCACAACCCCTCAATAATGAGCCTTGGGTCATTGGCTTTGTAGCCAGTGTACAGAAATGGCATGCTGTAGACCTGAGTTTTAGGGTTTGAAGGGGTGACTACACTCTCCCTTCACTACAAATGTGGTAAAGAAGTAGGATGGCTTGCCATGAGGTCATTACAAAGCTGCTTAAAGTGTATACCATGTTAAAGACGCTCATAATTTGACCCCTGGCCTTTGGGCCACAGACCCCAGCTATGAGAGAAACACTGGTGGGTCGGGCACCATAAGATGGCAAAAGTACACTACGGGTATTTTTTTCTATCATTTATTATAAATTAAAAGCAAAGACCTTGTTGTCTCAGTCAACCCTTTGTCATTTCAAACTTTGAAATTAGTTTAAAAAAAAAAAAAAAAAAAAACATGTAGCAGTAAGTCTCGATGTCCTCTACAGGGGACATTGAACAAATGTTGTGTTTTGAAGGTGTTAAAATGACTGGTTCTTTCTGAAATCTCTCTGTATTCATATTTAGACTCACTTTTATCATCAAATTTGATAATATGAAAAAAAAACTAAATATCTGACAAAAATTGATGGATGCCCTGTCTGGTTGCCATGAAAAGCCAAAAATGATATATCCACCATTTTCAAATCAATTCTGAGTGATTGGTTAACCCCACCTACATAATAATGGTATCACCAGAAAGCCCTGGATGTCCCCCAGACAGTACAACGGGATTTTAAAAGTTGCCATGAATGGTTTTTCACTTATAAGACTTAAACTGATGTCCACTACAGAGGACAAAAAAGGAATTGCTGGGTCTTAGGAGGATATTAGGGCTAGAGCTAGGGTTAGGGTTGTGGAACCTAAAGCAGGCAGGACCTTGAAAGAGGACTGGACGTATGCCTGAGGTGACCAGAAAGACAAGGCCAACCTCCAATCTTTCCTTTTCTGACATCCATTTTCTGAAGTCAAAAGCATGTAGGAGGCTAGACAGGGGCTGAAAGCAGGGCCAGAGATAGTGAAAAAATGCCTTGCATCTCCAATGGGCATTTGTGTGAAATTGGGTTTGGCGAAAGAAAGAAAGAAAGAAAGAAAGAAAGAAAGAAAGAAAGAAAGAAAGAAAGAAAGACTTCCCCTTGGTCCTTAAAGCACAACCCCTCAATAATGAGCCTTGGGTCATTGGCTTTGTAGCCAGTGTACAGAAATGGCATGCTGTAGACCTGAGTTTTAGGGTTTGAAGGGGTGACTACACTCTCCCTTCACTACAAATGTGGTAAAGAAGTAGGATGGCTTGCCATGAGGTCATTACAAAGCTGCTTAAAGTGTATACCATGTTAAAGACGCTCATAATTTGACCCCTGGCCTTTGGGCCACAGACCCCAGCTATGAGAGAAACACTGGTGGGTCGGGCACCATAAGATGGCAAAAGTACACTACGGGTATTTTTTTCTATCATTTATTATAAATTAAAAGCAAAGACCTTGTTGTCTCAGTCAACCCTTTGTCATTTCAAACTTTGAAATTAGTTTAAAAAAAAAAAAAAAAAAAACATGTAGCAGTAAGTCTCGATGTCCTCTACAGGGGACATTGAACAAATGTTGTGTTTTGAAGGTGTTAAAATGACTGGTTCTTTCTGAAATCTCTCTGTATTCATATTTAGACTCACTTTTATCATCAAATTTGATAATATGAAAAAAAAAACTAAATATCTGACAAAAATTGATGGATGCCCTGTCTGGTTGCCATGAAAAGCCAAAAATGATATATCCACCATTTTCAAATCAATTCTGAGTGATTGGTTAACCCCACCTACATAATAATGGTATCACCAGAAAGCCCTGGATGTCCCCCAGACAGTACAACGGGATTTTAAAAGTTGCCATGAATGGTTTTTCACTTATAAGACTTAAACTGATGTCCACTACAGAGGACAAAAAAGGAATTGCTGGGTCTTAGGAGGATATTAGGGCTAGAGCTAGGGTTAGGGTTGTGGAACCTAAAGCAGGCAGGACCTTGAAAGAGGACTGGACGTATGCCTGAGGTGACCAGAAAGACAAGGCCAACCTCCAATCTTTCCTTTTCTGACATCCATTTTCTGAAGTCAAAAGCATGTAGGAGGCTAGACAGGGGCTGAAAGCAGGGCCAGAGATAGTGAAAAAATGCCTTGCATCTCCAATGGGCATTTGTGTGAAATTGGGTTTGGCGAAAGAAAGAAAGAAAGAAAGAAAGAAAGAAAGAAAGAAAGAAAGACTTCCCCTTGGTCCTTAAAGCACAACCCCTCAATAATGAGCCTTGGGTCATTGGCTTTGTAGCCAGTGTACAGAAATGGCATGCTGTAGACCTGAGTTTTAGGGTTTGAAGGGGTGACTACACTCTCCCTTCACTACAAATGTGGTAAAGAAGTAGGATGGCTTGCCATGAGGTCATTACAAAGCTGCTTAAAGTGTATACCATGTTAAAGACGCTCATAATTTGACCCCTGGCCTTTGGGCCACAGACCCCAGCTATGAGAGAAACACTGGTGGGTCGGGCACCATAAGATGGCAAAAGTACACTACGGGTATTTTTTTCTATCATTTATTATAAATTAAAAGCAAAGACCTTGTTGTCTCAGTCAACCCTTTGTCATTTCAAACTTTGAAATTAGTTTAAAAAAAAAAAAAAAAAAAAAAACATGTAGCAGTAAGTCTCGATGTCCTCTACAGGGGACATTGAACAAATGTTGTGTTTTGAAGGTGTTAAAATGACTGGTTCTTTCTGAAATCTCTCTGTATTCATATTTAGACTCACTTTTATCATCAAATTTGATAATATGAAAAAAAAACTAAATATCTGACAAAAATTGATGGATGCCCTGTCTGGTTGCCATGAAAAGCCAAAAATGATATATCCACCATTTTCAAATCAATTCTGAGTGATTGGTTAACCCCACCTACATAATAATGGTATCACCAGAAAGCCCTGGATGTCCCCCAGACAGTACAACGGGATTTTAAAAGTTGCCATGAATGGTTTTTCACTTATAAGACTTAAACTGATGTCCACTACAGAGGACAAAAAAGGAATTGCTGGGTCTTAGGAGGATATTAGGGCTAGAGCTAGGGTTAGGGTTGTGGAACCTAAAGCAGGCAGGACCTTGAAAGAGGACTGGACGTATGCCTGAGGTGACCAGAAAGACAAGGCCAACCTCCAATCTTTCCTTTTCTGACATCCATTTTCTGAAGTCAAAAGCATGTAGGAGGCTAGACAGGGGCTGAAAGCAGGGCCAGAGATAGTGAAAAAATGCCTTGCATCTCCAATGGGCATTTGTGTGAAATTGGGTTTGGCGAAAGAAAGAAAGAAAGAAAGAAAGAAAGAAAGAAAGAAAGAAAGAAAGAAAGAAAGAAAGAAAGACTTCCCCTTGGTCCTTAAAGCACAACCCCTCAATAATGAGCCTTGGGTCATTGGCTTTGTAGCCAGTGTACAGAAATGGCATGCTGTAGACCTGAGTTTTAGGGTTTGAAGGGGTGACTACACTCTCCCTTCACTACAAATGTGGTAAAGAAGTAGGATGGCTTGCCATGAGGTCATTACAAAGCTGCTTAAAGTGTATACCATGTTAAAGACGCTCATAATTTGACCCCTGGCCTTTGGGCCACAGACCCCAGCTATGAGAGAAACACTGGTGGGTCGGGCACCATAAGATGGCAAAAGTACACTACGGGTATTTTTTTCTATCATTTATTATAAATTAAAAGCAAAGACCTTGTTGTCTCAGTCAACCCTTTGTCATTTCAAACTTTGAAATTAGTTTAAAAAAAAAAAAAAAAAAAAACATGTAGCAGTAAGTCTCGATGTCCTCTACAGGGGACATTGAACAAATGTTGTGTTTTGAAGGTGTTAAAATGACTGGTTCTTTCTGAAATCTCTCTGTATTCATATTTAGACTCACTTTTATCATCAAATTTGATAATATGAAAAAAAAACTAAATATCTGACAAAAATTGATGGATGCCCTGTCTGGTTGCCATGAAAAGCCAAAAATGATATATCCACCATTTTCAAATCAATTCTGAGTGATTGGTTAACCCCACCTACATAATAATGGTATCACCAGAAAGCCCTGGATGTCCCCCAGACAGTACAACGGGATTTTAAAAGTTGCCATGAATGGTTTTTCACTTATAAGACTTAAACTGATGTCCACTACAGAGGACAAAAAAGGAATTGCTGGGTCTTAGGAGGATATTAGGGCTAGAGCTAGGGTTAGGGTTGTGGAACCTAAAGCAGGCAGGACCTTGAAAGAGGACTGGACGTATGCCTGAGGTGACCAGAAAGACAAGGCCAACCTCCAATCTTTCCTTTTCTGACATCCATTTTCTGAAGTCAAAAGCATGTAGGAGGCTAGACAGGGGCTGAAAGCAGGGCCAGAGATAGTGAAAAAATGCCTTGCATCTCCAATGGGCATTTGTGTGAAATTGGGTTTGGCGAAAGAAAGAAAGAAAGAAAGAAAGAAAGAAAGAAAGAAAGAAAGAAAGAAAGACTTCCCCTTGGTCCTTAAAGCACAACCCCTCAATAATGAGCCTTGGGTCATTGGCTTTGTAGCCAGTGTACAGAAATGGCATGCTGTAGACCTGAGTTTTAGGGTTTGAAGGGGTGACTACACTCTCCCTTCACTACAAATGTGGTAAAGAAGTAGGATGGCTTGCCATGAGGTCATTACAAAGCTGCTTAAAGTGTATACCATGTTAAAGACGCTCATAATTTGACCCCTGGCCTTTGGGCCACAGACCCCAGCTATGAGAGAAACACTGGTGGGTCGGGCACCATAAGATGGCAAAAGTACACTACGGGTATTTTTTTCTATCATTTATTATAAATTAAAAGCAAAGACCTTGTTGTCTCAGTCAACCCTTTGTCATTTCAAACTTTGAAATTAGTTTAAAAAAAAAAAAAAAAAAAAAACATGTAGCAGTAAGTCTCGATGTCCTCTACAGGGGACATTGAACAAATGTTGTGTTTTGAAGGTGTTAAAATGACTGGTTCTTTCTGAAATCTCTCTGTATTCATATTTAGACTGACTTTTATCATCAAATTTGATAATATGAAAAAAAAACTAAATATCTGACAAAAATTGATGGATGCCCTGTCTGGTTGCCATGAAAAGCCAAAAATGATATATCCACCATTTTCAAATCAATTCTGAGTGATTGGTTAACCCCACCTACATAATAATGGTATCACCAGAAAGCCCTGGATGTCCCCCAGACAGTACAACGGGATTTAAAAGT
>JAODXP020000228.1:0-5000 GCA_027497455.2 Sardinella longiceps | reverse complement strand
GTACAGCCTTGATGCTGTTCTCTTTGCATCAGGTGGAATTTCAAAGATTGAATCAAGTGGTGACTTTGGTGGAGGTGAGGGAAATTGAGTAAAATGATTCTGTATGAAATGTCTGACTTGCAGATATCTGAAAAAATGGTGTGCTGGCAAAGAAAATTCCTGTCTAACCTGATCAAATGACATGAAAATAGCATCTTTATATAATGATCTTATATTCACCACTCCATTACAACGCCAAAGATTAAATGTATTGTCTTGAAGAGAAGCTGGGAATAGATGGTTGGCTGTAATAGGGGAATAAACTGACATAGAAACTAGCCCATAATGTTTCCGAAATTGGGACCAGATTTTTAAAGAGTGACGTATTACAGGATTCTGGCAGGTCTGAGGCGGGTGTAGGGGAATAGGTGAGCATAGAAGAGCTGAAAGTGAAACAGGACTACAATAGCTAGATTCAATTTGTAACCAGCCTGGAAGATCCCTAGAGGATGCATCCCATTGCCAGTACAATAAGCTTTTGATATTGGCAGCCCAATAATACATCTGAAAATTAGGTAAGGCCATACCACCATATATTTTAGGTCTTTGTAAAAACAGTTTCCTAATTCTAGGTGTTTTGTTATTCCAAATAAAACCTGAAATAAGACTGTCAAGCTTTTTAAAAAATGATTTTGTGAGGAAATATGGGATGCACTGAAATAAAAATAAAAATTTGGGAAGGGTATTCATTTTAACTATGCTGATTCTCCCTGCTAGGGACAAAGGCAAAGTAGACCAGCGGGTGAAATCCTGCTGAGTGCGTTCAAGCAGTGGGGTAAAGTTAGCCTTCAAGAGTTGGGAGTGGGACTTTGTAATACATACACCAAGATAATTAAATTTATTATTAGTCACTTTGAAAGGTAGAGAGAGAAGTGAGGTCTGATTAGCAATTGTTGTGATGGGAAGGAGCTCGCTTTTGTCAAGGTTAAGTTTATAACCTGAGAAACTTCCAAAATCTTTAAGGATGCTAAGAATGTGTGGAATAGAAGTGAGAGGGTCAGAGATATACAAGAGGACATCGTCAGCATAGAGGGAAATTTTGTGTTCCTGATTTGCCCTAAAAATTCCTTTAATATCTGCACACTGCCTAATAGTGGCTGCAAGGGGCTCCATAACCAAAGCAAAAAGCAGTGGAGACAGGGGACAGCCCTGTCTAGTCCCACGCTGAAGAGGAAAGTAAGAAGAAAATGTATCATTAGTTCTAACTGAAGCCAAAGGAGAAGTGTATAATAATTTGACCCAAGAAATAAATTTATCGCCAAAACCAAACCGCCTGAGAACATAAAACAAGTAGTTCCACTCAACACGATCAAATGCTTTCTCAGCGTCCAGAGCTAAGAGAGCCTCTGGGCGCTGAGAAGAGGATGTGTAAAGTATATTGAATACACGCCTGACATTAAAAAATAGGTGCCTATTTTTAATAAAACCAGTTTGATCAGATGAAACAATAGTGGGCAAAACTTTTTCAAGACGGAGAGCTAGTACTTTAGCCAATATCTTTACGTCAACATTAAGAAGACTTATTGGGCGGAAGGAGGAACAAATGTGGGGATCCTTGCCTTTTTTGAGAAGAAGAGATATTGATGCCTGCCGTAGAGTTAGTGGAAGGCACTGAGATTTTAGACTATCATCAAACATGTCTTTAAGTAAGGGGCAAAGCTTTGCTGAGAACTTCTTAAAGAATTCAGTAGGAAAACCATCTGGGCCAGGACTCTTTCCACTCTGCATGCATGCTATAGCATTATTGATTTCATCTAAAGATATAGGGCTATCTAAAGAGTGAGATAACTCTTCGTCTACGCTAGGAATATTCAGGCCTTCAAAGAAACTATCCATTAGACTAAGATCAGTAGGGGGTTCAGAAGTATATAAGTCAGAGTAGAAATCACAAAACTGTTTGTTGATAACCCCAGGATCTGACGACAACCCTGACTCAGACTCAATTTGATCAATAACATGAGCAGCAGAGTTAAGTCTCAAACTGAAAGCAAGAGCTTTGCTTGGCTTTTCTCCATATTCATAAGACTTGTGTCTAGATTTCAATATGGCCCGTTCTGCTTGACCAGTAGAAAGCATATTAAATTCAGACTGGTATAGCATGCGTTGTTTGTAAAGCTCTGGGGTTGGGGAATTAGCATAAGCTCTGTCTACCTCAGAGAGAAGCTCTGTAAGTTTAACTTTTCTCGCCATTCGTGCTTTATGGGCAGATGCATGATATGAGATGATCTGCCCCCTCAGATAGGCCTTAAGGGCTTCCCAAAGCAAAGAAGGGGAAGTCTCAGCATTTACATTGGTCTCTAGAAATATATCTATGTAAACGTTAATAAAAGTAATAAATGATTCATCTGATAAAAGAAGTGGATTGAGTCTCCATCTGAATCTATTTGGTCTATATGTTGGGAATTTCAAATCTAGTGTAACAGGGGCATGGTCAGATATGACTATGCTATTGTAATCACATGCTTTAACAATAGACAGTAAGGTTTTATGAATAAAGAAATAATCTATGCGTGAATATGTGCGGTGCACAGGTGAAAAAAAAGAATATTCTTTCTTTGATGGGTAAAGGAATCTCCATGGGTCAGCCATTGCACAAGAGTGCAAAAAACTTTCTAGGCATTCAGCTGTTTTTGATTTAGAGGCAGTGCGAGTGGAAGACCTGTCTAACTGGGGGTTAATTACACAGTTACAGTCACCAGCTAATATAAGCTGATGAGTGTCTAAGTATGGTATAGATGACAAGAAATTATTCATGAATTTAGAATCATCCCAGTTTGGGGCATAAACACAAGCAAAAGTCACAGGTATATTATAGAGCTTACCCACCACAACAACAAAACGTCCATTAGGGTCTGATATAATTTCTGATGAAATAAATTGCACTGATTTGCTAATCAGGATGCCAGCGCCCCTAGCCTTCCCCTGAAAGGTTGAATGAAATACCTGTCCAACCCATCCTCTCTTCAGACCAACATACTCAGACCCACGCATATGTGTCTCAGTAAGGAAAGCTATATCAGTTTTTAAGAATTTAAGATGAGCAAGGACCTTGCTACGTTTAGTAGGATGATTAAGACCCTTTACATTCCAATTGGTAAACCTAATAGATTGCCCACTACCCCCACTGAATGTATTTGAGTCAGCCATATCTAATGGTATAGATGACATTGAACAGGCATGAGAATCTGACATGATGTAAATGGACTATGTGACTCTGACAGTGACAGAAGATATATTCAAAATCAAATGAAACAACTCGTGGACCATGTAAAAATAACAATGACAAATTAACATTAAATGAAATAAAGACAATTACCCCCCACCCCCCAGCACAATCCCAAACAATGTGCATATTCCCAAGAGCAAAATGCCCAAAATCACTAACTTGGGTCACTTAACCTAGGTTGACCCAAAGCACCACAAGCACAATAGCACAAAAAATAAGTGGTGCAAAATACCATTATAAAGGCCAAACAGGTGGCCTAAACAAACTTAGGTATGGCAATGGTTTTTGAGATAGAGTTGGAACTTTGTACATAACTCTTATCTAGGCTACAGCCTAAAATTCAACCAGCTAGGCCTACTGCATATGAGATCAACAGAAATTTAAATTAAAAGTTAGAGTAGGTCTACCACAGAGAGAGAGAGAGAGAAAATAAATAAATAAAATAAAAATAAAAATAGAAAGCCTGTAAATTCCAGACTGTTTAGGCTAAGGACGGTGTCTTAAAAACAGACGGTAATTACCATGTAAACCTTTCGAAATAATATAGAGAAAAGAAAAGATAAATATATATATGTATTTATACATTACAAATAGGTCAAGAGAGACTCTTTCAGAGACATCTTAATCTGAGCAATTTTTGATAAGGCAACCTGGTACGAAATAATGCCCACATAATGTACCTGATCATGATGACGGTAGAATGTTCTCCTTTATGTAAGACACGGCAAGTCCAGGATCAGTGAAGGATTTCTCCTCCCCCTTGAAAGTGACCCGGAATATGGCTGGGAAACGGAGACCATATTTAACATCTGGGATGTTTGAAAGGAGTCGCCTTGCCTCAGAGAACGCAGCTCGTTTCTTAGCTACTTCTGGAGCAAAGTCCGGAAAAATGTAGACGCGCTTGTCCTTGTAGAACAACTTTGTTTTCTGACTTGACAGGCGTAGGATACGGTCTTTCACGTCTCCATGATGAATGCGAATTACAAACGGCCTGGGCCTCTCTCCTTCTCGGGGTTTTGGTGCCAGTGAGCGATGAGCACGGTCAAGACGTGGTGTCTCTTCTAAATCCAATATTTCTTTCAGCGCCGTCGCACAGAACTGTCGGGAGTTTTTCCCCTCTACGCCCTCTTCTATTCCTATTAAACGGACATTCTGGCGACGGCTTCGGCCTTCCAAATCCAAACATTTCTCTGTCAAACTGCATACCTCAGACTGCAATTGCTTAACTGTAGTTTCCAGTGCCATAACGGAGGAGCTCCACTCATTAGTAGATTCCTCAAGGTCGACAATTCGCTTAGTGTTCTGAGCAGTAGCAGACTGCAAAGAACTGACGGTGGAATGTAGCTCCTGACGAATAGCCACAATTTCTTGTTGAAGGGCAGCCGTCTGTGTATCCATTTTTTGGCCCAATGCATCAATCGCCGACATAATTCTCTCAGAGTCAGAGAGCTGTGGAGAGTCCGTTTCAGCAGCTGAGTTAGCACCTCTCTTGCTAGCCGCCGAGTTAGACTTCGGTGGACGACTAGCCATAATCCTCAGACGACGTAAAGACTGTAAATGAACGAAATCTCCCAACCTAAATTATTGTACTGATGTTACCATACTTTAAAATCACGTTTTCATAAAACTATCGGTAGTTTGCACACTTTGAAGACAATTATACTGTAAGTTGCATGCAGAGCTCTGGACTTCGCTGCCTCACATGTCGAACACCAGCCGGAAGTCGGTCTAGGGG
>JAODXP020000227.1:105000-115106 GCA_027497455.2 Sardinella longiceps | reverse complement strand
ATTCCAAACAGTAGCAAATCTGCCAAGCTCCACTGATAAATCACACAAACTTGTGATTTTCTTTTTGAAAAAGACACAGTTTTAAAGACAAGAAGGTGGACAAACATACAGGAACAATCAGAGACTGACTTGAACTTCATTTAACAAGTAAGAACTTCGGAATTAGTAAGAAATCTCATATTTTTTCTGGGATTACAACAACTTTCAGCAACTGTTAGCTGCTGTTCCCATAGAAACACATTGCATTGTATTGTTCAAAGAAGAATCTATCAACTGTTAAAAGGCTAAATATTGAAGAAGGGCTAAGATAAGATAGCCTAGCCTACCCAGACAAAAAAAAGCAGAAGATTTTTTTATTATTATTATTATTTTTTTTATATAAGTATTTTTGTTTTTGGTTCATTCTTGGAATGAGGATGTACCTTTAAATATCTTTTTGGATGTTCAAACAGTGGAACTACCTGTAACATTTTTTGTATGCTTTTTTAAGTGACAATAGACCAATATATAGGCCTATACTTTTTTCCCAAACAAAAATGAATAATACTCAACCTAAGACAAGTATTTTTGAGATTAAACCTCCAGAACATGTCAAATCTATAAAGGAAAAGAAAGAATACAAACTCAAAAAATTAATGGAGATGCCAGAGACACTTACTGCCGATTACAAAGTTATAGCAGGAGCTAAGGTGAAATGTGACCTCATTTTTTTCACCAACAATCCAGGAGCTTGGCATACAGTTCTATGTCATACGTACAAAAAGATAAAGAAATGTGGTATAAGCAAAGGAAGACAAATAACAATTGATGATGATGATACAAATAATGGCAAACTCACCATAAATGTCTACAACAATGGCACTGTAATGGTTCAAGGCTCAGAAAACAGCTTGGAGTACTTTGAGAAGAGTTTCAACTCTCTTGCTGATGTGGTCAACAACACCAAAGACACAAAAGCCTCCACAAAATTGAACCAGGAAGTCACAAAGACAAATGCCAAACCTGTCTCTGTACCAACATCTACAGAAATCACATCCCTAAAGAATGGATTGTCTAATCTAGAGAGGGATTTTGTGGACTTCAGAGAGACCAATCTGAATGGGGAAGAACTGAATATCATTATGAACACTCAGAACAAGGAAATTCAAAGTCTAAGGTGTGTGATAAGGGACCTGGAGGAGAACAATCTGGCCTTGCAGAGTGAGATACGTCGCCTCAGAGACGAGAACCTCAGACAAGTTGGGGAACTCCAGAGGGACATGAATGACAACTATCTAGCCCTGCAGAAGGAGATGCGTTGCCTCAGTGACGAGCACTTCAGACAAGTAGAGGAGCTCCAGAGGGACCTAAAAGAGACCCGTCTGACCATACAGACTGGGATGGGTTGCCTCAGCGACGAGCACCTCAGTCAATCTGAAGAGCTTCAGAGGGACCATCAAAAAATGAGGGAAGTGAGAAGGACAAGTCCAACACCAGTGGATAATGTTCCTGAATCAGCCCCCATCCTTCTCCATCCACTCCTCACAACAGCACCATAAAAACACCAAAGAGAGACACATCACCATCAACGACAGAAACAACACTGAATCCCATCAACAGACAGGCCCAAAACTCCACCAGGAAAAAAAGAGAAAAGCACGCCCAAAGTCATGTAACACCCCAAAAAGTAGACAATCCAGAGATCATTCTTTTAAGTGATTCCAATGGAAAATTGCTCAACATGAACCGTTTGTTCCCGAAGAGAAGAGTGTTAAAACTCTGGTGCCCGACCATATCATGTATACCACAGTTACTTGAGGACGAAAGGATGAAAAATGCCACCCACATCATCATCCACACTGAGTACGAATGATCTCACATCGGGAAAAACTGAAATTGCACAGTCACTGAGTGAAATGGCAAAGACAGTAGCTGCAACAGCACCAGAGGCCAAAATTATAGTATCATCCCTTCTCCCCAGAATAGACAAGCCCCCTCAGCTTATAGAGAAAATCAATGAGGATATACAAAACCTTTTTACCCCTCTTCAAAAGATTAATCTGGTCAAACATCCTGACATTCGTCTTGAACATATGTATGACCACATCCACCTGAACAAAAAAGGAGTCAGCATACTAGCAAAGGCAATAAAAGATTCAGCATACAACCGCAGGGTAAGAGGACAAAATGAGACAATCCTCCAGCCAACCTGCCCAGGTCATGGGGCACAGAACATCCAGACACCTGTGGCTGTTGCTCTGAGTCAAGACAACTGCAAAGCAGTGACTGAAACACAGGGCTATGATACCTATGCTACAGTGGCAGCAAAACAACCTAAGCCCCTGGACAAACAAAGCCAAATCAGAGATATGCTGGCCCTGATCTGCTCCACATTACTAAACTGACCCACCACGTAGAGTATGTAGAAATATTTTCCTGAATATTTTCCTATTCTTCAATACTATTGCATTTATTATTATTGTTGTTTTTATTATTATTTTCATATTTTCATTAGCATAGATCTACATACTATTAGTAATAATTTATTTGCTCCTTTAACTAGTCTAGTTAAATATATTTAATTCTATCCATTTATTAATTATTAATTATTAATTAATGTAATATCCATACCTATAGTAATTATTATATATTATTTTAAATTCCACCTGTGAGAACATCTAAAAAAAAAAAAAAAACAATTGTTAATGTCATTTAGTATAATTTGCTGGAATATCCAGGGTTTATACTCATCTACTTTTGGTCTGAAGACATCTGACCCTAATTTCCAAACTTCAATTAAAAATGTGGATATTGTTATATTGCTTGAAACTTGGGCAAACAAAGACCTTAGGACTGATTGCCCATGTAATTATAAGGAATTAATAATTCCACCTATTAAACAACCTAAAGTAAAACATGGAAGGGTATCAGGGGGTATTATAATATGGTACAAAGAGGGTTTAGTGAATCAAGTACAACCAGTAAAAAAGGGAAAATCTCACATGTGGCTTAAAATAAACACCACTAAATATGAGCAATCCTTATACCTATGTGCCATATACATGTCACCAGTAAATTCCCCTTATTATGATGATATGGCATTTGAAAATCTTCAAAATGAAATCCTTCAATTTCAAGGAAAAGGATCCATCTTTCTCTGTGGAGATTTTAATGCCAGAACTGGCAGAGATCCTGACTACATACATTCAGAAGGGGACAACCACATTTTTAGAGGAAATTTATCAAACACAGAGTTCCCTACTCAGAGAGAAAGTTTCGATAACACAACCAACAAAAGTGGAAAACAGCTATTAAATCTGTGCAAAAATCTTGGCCTTCATATATTAAACGGTAGAACACCAGGTGATTTTCTGGGAAAAGAGACATTTTGCTCATATTTAGGTAATAGTGTAATAGATTATGGCATAACTGACATGCCACATAGAAAGATTAAAGCCTTCATGGTCATGCCACAACTGCCACTGTCAGATCACTGTCAAATAAAAATTCTGCTCAAGATTGAAAAATTACAAACTCATAGTAATAACGAAGCATTACTCTCCATTCCATACAAAAACAAATGGACTAATGACAGTCCAGAAAAGTATGAATCAACATCTAAAAGTATTTTGATAGAAAACATGCTATTCAGTTTTCTATTTTCCAAATTCACAAATGAAAGAGTTGGAGTTAATTTGGCTGCTGAAGAACTGACAAATATACTCTTTAAGATTGGAAGTATGTCAGGTGTCATACAAAAAAGGAAAAAACCAAGAAAAAACAAAACCTCCAAAGAACAGTGGTTTGACCAGGAATGTTTCAGGGCAAGACATGACCTAAGAATGCTTTCAAATATGAAACATAGAGAACCTAGTAATCGGGATATACGTTTCAAGTACCTGGATACTTTGAAACTGTACAAGAAGCTTCTGAGGTCAAAGAAAACAGACTTCATGACACAGAAACTTGAACAGATTGAGGAAGCTATTAACACCAACTCCTTCTGGAAAATATGGCATAAAATAGACAGTTCAAAACAAAAATGCTCAATATCTTTAACCAATGGTAAGGCTTGGAAAAACATTTTGAAGAGCTTTATACTTTCAAACACAATCCAGACAACCAAGCACAAAACCAAATTCTAAAACAACTAAAGGAGAAAGAGCAAACTCTTTCCTTTCAGAGTGATCTAGATAGCCCAATAACAATGTCAGAACTAATTGAAAAAATAAAATCTCTGAACAATGGAAAAGCCTGCGGAATTGACAACATATCCGTAGAAATGTTAAAACATAGCACGCCACTAACAAAAAAAGCAATCCTCAAACTGTTCAATCTTGTCTTGACATCTGGATTCTTCCCCACAGTTTGGAATAGAGGATTGATAACCCCAGTGTATAAAAATGGGGATAAAATGGATCCAAACAATTATAGGGGGATCTGTGTTACAAGCATTCTTGGGAATATATTCTGCAACATATTAAAGTCAAGAATACTTACCTTTTAGAGAACAATAACACTTTATGCAAGAGCCAGATAGGATTCCTCCCAGAATTTAGAACAACGGACCACATATATACACTCCACTCAATTACAGAAAAATATATACAAAAAACCACTAAAGGAAAAATCTACGCATGTTTTGTCGATTTTAAAAAAGCTTTCGACTCCATCTGGCATGATGGCATGCTACTGAAAATTATAGAGAGTGGAATAACAGGAAGCGTTTACCATATAATAAAAGATATGTACAAAGAAAATGAATGTTGTATTAAAATAAATCAATTGAGAACAGAGTTTTTCAAACAGGGCAGAGGGGTTAGGCAGGGATCCAGCTTAAGCCCTATTCTTTTTAATATATTTATAAATGAGTTAGCTGTTGCAATTCAACAGTCACCAAGTCCTGCTTGTGTACTTGATGGCAAAGATATAAAGTGTCTCCTTTTTGCAGACGATATTTTATTTCTTTCACCATCAAAATCAGCCCTCCAAGACAGCTTGAATATTTTAGATACATTTAGCAAAAATTGGGCATTACCAATCAATACTGACAAAACAAAAACAATGATATTTCAAAAAAATCTACAAAGTCTAAAGAAATCCCCTTCACAATTGGAGAAATCGCACTAGAGCAAGTATCACATTACAATTATTTAGGTCTAACAATATCATCATCTGGGAAATTTAACATTGCAATAAAGAACCTGGCCGATAAGGCAAGAAGAACTTACTATATGATAAAAAAGCAAATTTACAAATTCAACCCACCGATACAATTCTGGCTTAAAATGTTTGACTCCATCATCAAACCAATTTCATTATATGGCAGTGAAATTTGGGGTCCACTTTATGGTCTTGATTACAAGACTTGGGACCAAAGCCAAACTGAAATACTCCACCTTCAAATCTGCAAAGAGATTCTAGGAGTACATAGAACATCTTCCAACTTGGCCAGTAGATCTGAGCTAGGCAGATACCCCCTAATCCTTGACATTGATAAAAGAGCCTCTAAATTTTGGATACACCTTAAAATGAGCGACACTTGCACCTACCATCACAAAGCCTTTAAGTATAAGTCCATCTCTCATCAGAGTGACCCCTATTTCAACTGGCAGACAAAAATAACATTAACACTCTAAGCCAAATTACAAAACCTTTATTAAAACAAATTGATAAAAACAACCAGATACAGTATACCAAATTCTGGGAGGAACAAATAAAAGGCAACCCCAAACTTGATACATATAGATCATTGAACAGGAATTATTGCATTGCACCATATCTTATTAATATTAAAGACAAGAAGAAAAGAACAACTTTAACAAAATACAGAATAAGTGACCACAACCTTCACATAGAGGTGGGAAGACATAGACAAAAATGGTTACCTAGAGAGAAGAGGACTTGCAGTTATTGTATAAACGACATAGAAACGGAGGAACATTTCCTCCTTAGTTGTTGTAATTATGCATCTATAAGGCAATCTTTTTTTAAAGACCTCAGCAAAAAAATTGACAATTTTGAAAAGCTACCTTCTCACCAAAAATTACCCATATTATTGGGAGAAGATGAACATTGTTCAAACCTGGTTGCAGAATATGTACTCAGCTGCCATAACACAAGAGAAAATAAGTGTATAAACGTAAAACTCTAAGGTTTTTTTTTGTTTGTTTGTTTTTCTCTCTTTTTTTCCAGTATATCAAATAGACTTAGATATTTAAGATTAAAATCTCTTGAAAAATCTTATATGATATTTTAATATTTATTTTACAACTGTTGATAACATGAATTAATCTAAACAAATTTAAGTTTCCTTTTTTTTTCCCCCATTTATAAATTTAGGTTATAGAGTAGGTTTCTTTTACAAATAGGCCTAGGCTATAAGTTTCCTTTATTACCATTTATACATGTAGTTAATAGGTTAAGTTTCTTTTACAAATATAAGTTTCCTTCCTTGGGCCTTATAATAAAACACACAATAAGGCCAATTTAGTGACTTTTTCTCTCATGTTCCCCTTTTCTTATTCTGTTTTCTTTTCTTGGACAGATATTGAATCTGTCTGTATTATTGTATGCTTTGGCAACACTACTATGGAGTCATGCCAATAAAGCTCATTTTGAATTTGAATTTGAATTTGAATTTGAGAGAGAGAGAGAGAGAGAGAGAGAGAGAGAGAGAGAGAGAGAGAGAGAGGAGACCCCCAGGTCTTGCTTCCCTACCTAAAACAGCCCAGAAGGTAACTAGATTGAAGTTAATGTAGATAAACATCTGTTTTGTTATGACCTCTATGATACACTGTCACCGGTGGCCCAGACATCCATAAATGCATGAAGTGAACGTCATTCTGGGTCCTGATTGGTTCAATCAGGCAGTTCCGTATCCTAGAAGATCTGTCCTTCGTTAGGCCTACAGCACATCACTATACTTTTACTACTACTACTGCGGTTGTTAATAGGATACTACTGATACAGCTGTTAATACTACTGATACTTCTGCTGATACTACTGATACTGATACAGCTATTAATACTACTGATACAGCTGTTAATACTACTGATACTGCTGTTGATAGTATACTACTGATAGTGCAGCTAATACTACTGATACTGCTGTTGATAGTATACTACTGATAGTGCTGTTAATACTACTGATACTATAGGTACTACTGATACTACTGCTGATAGTATACTGCTCCTGATACTACTGCTAATACTCTACTAGCAATACTACGGCTAATAGGCCTACACCACCACTGCTACTGCTACTGCTAATAGCATACTTCTGATACTCCTGATACTACTGCTAATACTACTGATACCATTGATACTGCTGCTAATGTTAAACTAGCAATACTACTGCTAATAGGCCTACTACACTACTGATACTGCTGCTGCTAATGGCCTATTTCTGATTTTCTTGATACTGCTGCTGATAATATACTACTCATAGTGCCGTTGATAGTATACTACTCCTGATACTGTTGCCAATACTACTGATACCATTGATACTGCTGTTAATGCTAAACTAGCAATGCTACTGCTAATAGGCCAGCTATAGCCTACCACCACTGATACTGCTGCTGTTAATGTTCTACTTATGATGGTCTTCTGCCTTCAAGGGTCTACCCACACAAATCTAGGGTTAGGTTGAGGGTTAAGGGGATTAGGATTAGGGTGAAGGGGGTTAGGTTGAGGGTTAAGGGGATTAGGATTAGGGTGAATGGGGTTAGGATGAGGGTTAAGGGGATTAGGATTAGGGTGAAGGGGGTTAGGATGAGGGTTAAGGGGATTAGGGTTAAGGTGAAGGGGGTTAGGATGAGGGTTAAGGGGATTAGGGTTAAGGTGAAGGGGGTTAGGATGAGGGTTAAGGGGATTAGGGTTAAGGTAAGGCCTTACAGGCAGTGCTGCTGGTGCGATTGAGCACTTCTGATACCACTGAATACTGATACTACTGAAACTGCTCTGCCCAAGTCAGAGAGAGTGAACGGTAGGCTACAGAAGAGTGTGGGTGTGTTTGTGCTTGCGCACCCAAGTTAGGGGCTAGAGACACACTCCTGCGTGTGAGTGTGTGTGTGTGTGTGTGTGTGATACACTGCTTTCTGGCAGACACATGGCAATATGGCTCCTGCTCCGCCTGTGTGTGTGTCTGTCTGTGTGTGTTTGTGTGTGAAAGTTTCTTGTTTTTTTTCTCATCTCCCCTCTCTTTTCTCATCATCTCTTTCTTTTTTTCTTTTTTCCTATCCTCCCTTTCTTTTCTTTTCTCCTCTCTTCTTACCTCTTCACTCCATTTTTCCCCTTCTCTCCCCTCCCCTGTCTTTTCTTCTTTTTCCACTCCTCTCCTCTCCTCTCTTCCGTTCTTCTTCTCTGTCTTCTCCTCTTCCCTTCTCTCCCTTCCTATCCTCCTCTTCTCTTCCCTTCCATCTCCATTTCTCTCCTCTCCTTCTCCCTCTCTGCTCTGTTCTCTCTATCCTGCCGTTATGTTGTAACCTGACTGTCGCCATCTGGTATTCAAAATACCATCTGGGGCGGAACCAAAACCAAAACGATTTCGACGGAGAGTTTTTTTCTTAAAAATCTTGCATGTGATTGGACACAGAGTATGTCCGTCGTCTTGACTGACGCGCCCTTTCAACCACTCACGTTAAACTGTTGTAACGTCATTTCACTGCGACAGACGGAAAATGAGTACTCTACCCCAGGCCTACTAGGCTAGCTATCAAAACAATGCAGCATGGCTACATGGAGCCATCTGATAAATTAAACTTTTGCCAAATCCGGTCGGAAGTAGAGCAAAAACATCATTGCCACCGACAAACGATTCCAATGCCGTCCTCTGTTCGTCTTTTAAAGAATGCACACGCGGTAGTTTTGACAAAACATTGGAAATAGCAGAATGGATATCGACCCTGGGATTCCTAGCGCACGCCGCCATCGTTGTTTTCTCTCCTGACCTGGGCCCGACTACAACCGCCGTCGCTCCCTTGATTGCGTCACACCACCCACCCATGGAAAAACCCACCCGGCAACTCTGATTGGCTCATTCGTTTCGAAGTGAGACTGAAGCTCACGGCACTCAGATGGATGCGGGGAGGTAACCGCAACGCCCTCTAGCGTGTAGTTTAGCGAAACGCATCCAGATGATGACAATCAGGTTAGTTATGTTGTATTCTCTTCATAGAAAATGACAAGGCTACTTGGTGTTCAATGTCCTGTGGCAAATAAAAAGTGGAGGCTAAATCCATCCACTCTCGTCCCCCGGCAGAGAGAGAGAGAAGAGCACTGAGTTTGACATCTTGTTCAAACCATAACTGCACAATTTAGTGCAACTGTGGGAATAGGACACGTTTATGTGCGCAATTATCAAGGCCTCTACAGACTCAATCACAGAGCTCTTTATTCCGACTACTCCATACAATACTGACAGAGTTCTTTACTCTTTATTCCGACTACTCCATACAATACTGACAGAGCTCTTTACTCTTTATTCCGACTACTCCATACAATACTGACAGAGCTCTTTACTCTTTATTCCGACTACTCCATACTACTACTGACAGGGCTCTTTATTATGACTACTCTAACATTAGTGTATGTTACAGGTTTGGTACTGGGATACTCCTTATTATGCCTACTCTATACATTACTGACAGAGCTCTTTATTCTGACTACTCTATACATTACTGACAGAGCTCTTTATTCTGACTACTCTAACATTACTGACAGAGCTCTTTATTCTGACTACTCTAACATTACTGACAGAGCTCTTTATTCTGACTACTCTAACATTACTGACAGAGCTCTTTATTCTGACTACTCTAACATTACTGACAGAGCTCTTTATTCTGACTACTCTAACATTAGTGTATGTTACAGGTTTGGCACAGGGATACTGTAGGTTTCTTTTGTCTCGCGTCTTTTGACCTTTTCAATGCAAAACAGCTATCAGATCAGTCTCACACTCTCAGAGGAGTATCTAAGGCCTTTTCTCTCTCTCTCACTCTCTCTCTCATTCTCTCTCTCTCTCTCTCTCTCTCTCTCTCTCTCTCTCTCTCTCTCTCTCTCTCTCTCTCTCTCGCTCTCGTTTCCTTTCTTCTGCTCTGTCTCCCCCTCTCGACCCCTGCCGCTTCC
>JAODXP020000227.1:100000-102500 GCA_027497455.2 Sardinella longiceps | reverse complement strand
ATTCATCCATCCATCCAGCCATCCACTGGTACTCCTAATAGGTGGGCTAGTTCTGTGATCTGCACCATGTCTGTGATGTCTGTTTTGAAGTTGGGCTAGTTCATCCAGCCCTCATAATTGGGCTAGCTTGGTGAGCCCCCATAGTTGGGCTAGTTCAGTAATCCCTCATAGTTGGGCTAGTTCATTCAGCCCTCATAGTTGGGCTAGTTCATTCAGCCCTCATAGTTGGGCTACCTTAGTCAGCCCTCATAATTGGGCTAGTTCAGTAATCCCTCATAGTTGGACTAGCCCTGTGAGCCCCCATAGTTGGGCTAGTTCAGTCAGCCCTCAAAGACTCCATATGCTGGGTATTCACATGCCCAAGCTCAGTGGGTCCCTCCACCCCCAGCACCACCCCTCAATCCCCACCCACACCCACCCCCACCCAAGGGCCAGCCAAGCCTTCTGTCTGCCTATTGTGCTGAGCAGGGCATGGGCAGTTCAGAGCTGCCCAGGACTGCAGCTACAGTAGAAACAAAACAAAAACAGTCTACAGCCCATTGAAACTCTCTCTCTCTCTCTTTCTCTCTCTCTCTCTCTCTCTCTCTCTCTCTCTCTCTCTCTCTCTCTCTCTCTCTCTCTCTCGCTCTCTCTCTCTCCTCTATAGGCCTATTTAATGATTTTGAATTGGTTGGTTGATTGATAAATATTTCTTAATGTAAATACCCATAGTCTTTAATATGTGAACTCTCTCTGAGAGCTGCTTGGTTCTGAGTCAATTGTTAGGCTACTGTACGTGTTCTGTGTCCATGAGCCTGTGGGGCTTGTTGTTGATACTATAGGTGGAGTTGTGGTTTATTTTGTAAATAAAGGCAGTACATTAAATGCTGTATATAGTCTGGAGCTCATACTGCAGAAGCGGTGCCAAAATAGTGTCTTGCAACAGTAACCAGAGCTAAAGTCTGTCATCACTGTAAGACTGGATAATTTCACATACAAAGCCTTTAATCTTTGCATCATCACATTGTGAAAGAAAGGCTCTAGAGGGGTGGGACTGCATGATGACAGGGTTGTTACCAACCTCCAAATAGGCTGCAAGTATCTGAGGCTGTCTTTCTCACTGCTATAAATAAACAGATTCATGAATAAACAAGTAAACAGGAAAACAAATAGTTTTGGCTGCTGAAGAGGCTTTTTTCTGAAGAGAGTGTTCCTCCCCTTGGTGCTCTGTAGGCTGACAGTCAAGGGCCCAGCAAGGATAGAGGTGCACAGGAAGTGTGTGTGTGTCTGTGTGTGTGTGTGTGTGTGTGTGTGTGTGTGTGTGTGTGTGTGTGTGTGTGTGTGTGTGTGTGTGTGTGTGTGTGCACGCAGGTCTGCCCCTGCTCTAAAGGCAGATGGAAGTGACAGATTGCAGAGAGTGGGGCAGGAGAGGGCAGAGAGGAGGGTAGAGGAGGAGAGACGAGACCTCCTCAGTGACACACACCTGCCCTCTGCCACCATGCCACCAGGGGGCCACACTCAGCCAAGAAGGGGGCACATCAGGGGCACAGGGCACAGCCAAGGAGGGTCGGGGAGGCAATCATCAGAGATCAGGGACACAGACTTTTTTTTTTTTTTACTTTTTAGTTCCCTACTGGGAGCCCTCCAACCCCCTTACTCCCTCCCTCCCAACCACACACACACGCACACACACACACACACACACACACACACACACACACACACACACGCACACTGGTTCTCACTGTCACACTGGAGATGGTGGCCGTGTCCGAAAAGAGAAGGTAGGGACTTGCTCCCTCGCTGTCTTCACTGTCTACGAAGTCATCTGGCGTAGGAGGTATCAAGGCAACCACTAAAAACTAACATGATAATTAATTAGACGTCTTTTTTAGGCGTCTTTTTGTTTATTTAGTTGTTTTAGTGGAGTTGCCCTTGTCAGGGAGACTTGCAGGGTTTTATGTTTGCAACAAACTTTAAAAACACTACTTACTTTTCCATAGGAAAATTCCATATCTTCATCTAGGAACAGTGATGTGCATGCAAGGATGTACTTTTAACTTGGAACATGTTATTTATCAATCTCCATGAGTTCCACAAGACTTATATGAGGGTACAACAGGAAACATTGACATTTTAGTTGAATCCTCTTTCATAACTGTACCAGGGAACTTTTCATGCTGGTAGGCTACACCTGAAATCAGGCATAGCGCCCTAACACTATCAGACCTGCTCTAGGTAATAGTGTTTCTCATGTGCATATGAAAGGCATTTTGTTTGTACTAAGGTGGTGGATGATTGCATAAACATAGCTATTGTAATCCCAATACAAGGAGAATAGACAGCTTGTCGATGGTAGTTTCTCACTTAAAGGTCGGCCCAGCTGTGAAAAACCAGGGATTGTTTTGATTTGTGATATTTACAATTCTGGGCAAATGGTTTGCATACTGCTGAGCCTACTGCTGTCCCAACATCCCAACAGATGATTCTCACCAACACCAGACCACATCAGAGCCAATTT
>JAODXP020000227.1:70000-77500 GCA_027497455.2 Sardinella longiceps | reverse complement strand
TATGACCCAGTGTTAATGAACTGTCACTCCAGGCTCTTATGGAGGAGGGGGGAGGGGCTATCTGCAGTGCACTTCCTGTTCAGCCCTGATCTTTGCCATGTGGGTAGATCTGTGGGTACATATCAATATGCTTCCTCGGGCTCGGTCCTCTGTCCTCCGTACTTGTGCCCCGGAAATTGTTCGAGGCTCGACGTCATCGAGGATGTCTCAATTCTCTAATTGCTGCGAGGAGGAGAGAGGACCGAGGACGGAGGAGAGAGGAGAAAGGTCTGATAAGCGAGGAAGCACAGGTGTATCCTTTGCGGAGAAAACGCGGAAGCGCGAACAGCGGGAACGTGCGTTCATTGGCTTGAATCGAAAGTCTAAAAAGTTTAAATGCCCTCCCATTCTGTCACCTCAACATCCAATTAAAAAAACGAGTTTGCTATTTGCGAAAAGGGAGTTCATATGACTGTTTGGAGCAAGGGAAAAGCATATTAGAAATAATAAAAAACATCTTCAACTTCAGCAAGAAAGTTGATTGTTTAGTCGAGTTTATTATGATGTGCATTGTCCGTGGTTATAAGACAAAAGTGAACTGATGCAAAACAGATCGTGGTTTAATTGTCTTGGTTTGATTACATTGCATTATGATGAATAAAATTGTTTGGTGGTTGTTATAGCCTATATTTGATGAAGATAGCATTTATTTTGGTCAGTTGTTTCAGAGATGTCATCTGTAATGGACGTCTCATACTAGTGATGCATGAATCAGGAGGACATCTCATTTCTTATATCTGTCTGCCCTCGATTCCTCCATCCTCCGATCGTTGCTTCCTTGCTTCCTTCACGGGAGGAGGGGCTAGGTCGGAGGAAAGGTTGGAAGTGAGGAAAGGAGGTCGGAGGAATTATGTATTGAGATGTACCCTCTATCTGCACAGGAGAAAGACAGTCGTGATTGGTTGGAGGAGAAAGACAGTCGTGACTGGTTAGAAGAGAACGACAGTCGTGATTGGTTGCTGAGTGCTGACCACACAATGTGCTCCAGGCATTTCTGACTGACAAAGGCTGTCGTCTGAATATGAATATGAATATGAACCCATTTTCCAAAATATTTTTAATTATGATTTCCAGGCAATCTGAGTCAAACTGCAATTTAAATATTTGTATCAAGTACAACAAAATCAGGCCAAAACAATTCAATTGGAGTTTGGATGGTAATAGACTTAATTAAAATGATAAATATTTCAGTAAAGCTTTTTCATCGGACCTCTTCACATACTGTAGGAAGCATAACCAGATCTCTGCACCACACGCACGCACAATGACACTGTGTGATAGGATACAAGTCTCACCTAGTGGAATGGAAGTTTCATCTGTGAGTAGCTAATGAGCATGGAGCCCAATCACAGCTGAGGTGTGTGTGTGTGTGTGTGTGTGTGTGTGTGTGTGTGTGTGTGTGTGTGTGTGTGTGTGTGTGTGTGTGTGTGTGTGTGTGCGAGAGCTGAGCTGATACACCGATAGGCTAATGATCCTTACATGTTCCATCTAACATGTCTTTCTGAAGACAGTACTTCTTGTGTGTGTGTGTGTGTGTGTGTGTGTGTGTGTGTGTGTGTGTGTGTGTGTGTGTGTGTGTGCGAGAGCTGAGCTGATACAGTGATAGGCCAATGATCCATAGATGCTCCATATCTAATATGTCTTTCTGAAGACAGTACTTCTTGTTGTGTGTGTGTGTGTGTGTGTGTGTGTGTGTGTGTGTGTGTGTGTGTGTGTGTGTGTGTGTGTGTGTGTGTGTGTGTGTGTGTGTGTGTGTGTGTGCGAGAGCTGAGCTGATACAGTGATAGGCCAATGATCCATAGATGCTCCATATCTTATATGTCTTTCTGAAGACAGTACTTCTTGTTTGTGTGTGTGTGTGTGTGTGTGTGTGTGTGTGTGTGTGTGTGTGTGTGTGTGTGTGTGTGTGTGTGTGTGTGTGTGTGTGTGTGTGTGTGCGAGAGCTGAGCTGATACAGTGATAGGCCAATGATCCATAGATGCTCCATATCTTATATGTCTTTCTGAAGACAGTACTTCGTCCTCGTCCCTTAAACTACCTGGATTGCACTGACAAGATCACACTTCTGCACTTTTCAACTCCTGCACTCTCTCACTCCTGTTCCAAATCACACTCCTTATAAGGTATTTGATTGTGTTGTGTTGTCGCTTGATTGTTTTGTAAATGGCTTTGGATAAGAGTGTCTGCTAAATGCATACAGGTGAATGTTCTGCACAGTGAATGTACAGTAGCTTATGCCATGAGCTTTGCTATTTATCTTGGGTGTCATGAGCGTCATCTGTCTCTCTCTCTCTCTCTCTCTCTCTCTCTCTCTCTCTCTCTCTCTCTCTCTCTCTCTCTATCTATCAATTCAATTCAATCTATGAACGTTTCAATGACATTATTGGCAAAGCTCAATTTTATACATAAAGCGCATTTGTAGAAAGACACTTACATACACAGATAAAGGTGGAGACTTGGAGACAGGAAAAAAAAAATAAAAATAAATAAATAAATCATTCAAGGAGCTAATATAACAGGATGTGCACAAGGAGTTACTGGTTGCCCCTCAGTTCATGGCAGGCTGCTACATATATTTTGCTGCTAGAGTGGCCACATCCTTGTGCTCTCCAAGGATGGCAATTTAGCCTCATTTGTGAATGTTGGGAATTCGGGGATGACTGAGCTGAATTTGGCGAATGAGGATTCTCTAATGTGTGGGGTATGTGTGTGTGTGTGTGTGTGTGTGTGTGTGTGTGTGTGTGTGTGTGTGTGTGTGTGCGCGCGCTGGCGTGCATGTGTGTGTGTGTGTGTGTGTGTGTGTGTGCACGCGCTGGCGTGCATGTGTGTGTGTGTGTGTGTGTGTGTGTGTGTGTGTGTGCGCGTGCACTGGCGTGCATATGTGTGTGTGCACGATTGTGGATGGCAAGATGAGATGGTGGCTGACAGTAAGGTCTGATGATGAACTGCACCGTCACCCGTTCTCGCTATGGCAACAGGCAGCATCAGGACCCCTACCAACTGGCCCCAGTCACCCGTAGAGCTCAGAGCCTGAGTATCCCCAGGCAGAGAGAGAGAGATGGAGAGAGAGAGAGAGTTTCCCCAGGCCATGAGAGAGACAGAGAGAGAGAGAGAGAGGGATAAACACAGACACAGAGAGAGAGAGAGAGAGAGAGAGAGAGAGAGAGAGAGAGAGAGAGAGAGAGGGATAAACACAGACACACAGAGAGAGAGAGAGAGAGAGAGAGAGAGAGAGAGAGAGAGAGAGAAACTGAGTGTGTAGATATTCTGGTCATGTCTTTTCTGAGGGCTTGAAGGAGGAGGAGTAGGAGGGTCTTTCTAATATATTATGCAGAGCTGCAAATGTCCTGGAGACACAAGATGCACATTCAGTTCCTTCCCCCAGTATTATAAGACTCACCAAGGCCTTGCTAGAGTTGCTTTTGGTTTCTTTTATTCTGCAGAATTCTATCTGTTTTATATGTACCAGTATGTATGTATGTATGTATTTATGTATGTATCAATGGATGGATGTACCATATGGATGGATTTCTGTACTGCATATATGTATGTATGTATGTATGTATGTATGTATGTAGCCTATGTACTGTATGGATGGACACGGCAGCACCCGTGGAAAAGTAGAACTGATTTCTATTTCAAGCAGGAAATGTGTTGATCTGCCCCCAGGAGCCATGTAGTGTAGGACAGACAGGCTTGTGGTGTACATGGTCTAAAATACCGGAAAATACCGGAGTGAATTCAAGCATAGCCCTGCTGCATGAGCCTTCTAACAGCAATATATTTTGCATGGAATGAAAGAATTTCGAACAGCATAGACCTAACGTGAATGCGAAACACTTTACATTCAGTCAATGTAACCTCAGACCTTACTTTCGGTTTTGAATTGTCAGGTCGTATTGATTCAGTGTAAAGTGCCTGTTCGCTTCCGCGTTTGCGTTCGGTCTGTGTTGTCTCAAATTATTTTGTTCCACTCACTAACTAGTGCATTTAGCAAGCTCTTTCAACAGCGCTATGCTTGAATTCACTCTGGTATTTTCCTTTAACATGCATTCTAAATAAACACATACCTGCACTATCTACTGGTGGATGGTATACTGTTTTCTGATTGGCTGTCAGGGTGTCTGTTATTTCTAGATAACAGGACACCTGTGATGTTTGTCAGGTTAAAAAGTTTCACCAGCGTTCTTTATCAATGCTCTTTAGAATGCAGCCTTGTGGATCTTCTTTCATATGAAAATAGTACCCCAACCGAACAGGTTAACTTCTTTCAAAATGGAGCGACATGTTTCTATTGTGTTTTAAACAGTTGCTTACCGTCTTTATGTCTATACTCCGGCTGCACCACTGGGCTGTTCTTCGCCTCTACCTCATCCATTATTACCATATATCGGGACACCTCGACGGCCGTTATCCCTCATTTATCTGTCCCACCCCTGTTGAATCACATGTCCCATTCACCCAGGGGGTTGTGTCCAGTCTATGGCCATTTATCTGTCCCTCCCCTGTTGAATCACATGCCCCATTCACCCAGAGGGCTGTGTGCCATTGCCATTGCCTTTGCACTCAGAGTCTAATCCATCACTTTCATGTCCGGCCTGACAGTCCGATCAGACCACTTGTCCAGTGAGGTCAGTCAGTAAGCGGTGTCTCCATTCATCCCCGTGGCCTTGGGCCCGACGGAGCCTGACATACAGCCTGACATGCAGCCTGTGACGCGCAACCTGCCGCAGCCACTCGCATGTGTCCTATGGCAGGAGACTAATGCGCTCTAGTGGCCATAGGCTAGCCGTTACATTAGCTTGACAGGCAGCCGGCCCGACACCCCTCTGCTGGTGACCGCCAGAGCGTGTCATCAGTAGGTCATCCGAAGGTCGTCGGCAGTAGCAGTGCCCTTGGTTAGTCCTCGGCTCGGACCCTTACGGAAGCTTCCGCCAGTAGCAGTCTTCCCCTAGGAATACACTGGATGCGTTAAGTTAAGTGTTAAGGTCAGGTTCCGTCAAAAACATATGAAGGGTGAATAGAATTTAGAATGTTGGCTCTGCTGCCGTGTCTGGTGTGGCCACTCCATTGTTTATAATGCAAGCTGTTGATGTTTATAGCTGTTTATAATGCAAGCTGTTTATAATGCAAGCTGTTACGGCAGATAAGTCTTCGAGTTAACATGGTCTTCAGTCTTTTTTACCCACTTCCATTGTTTATAATGCAAGCTGTTGATGTTTATAGCTGTTTATAATGCAAGCTGTTTATAATGCAAGCGGCAGATAAGTCTTTGACTTAACAACGGTGCCTTCCAGACAGTGCTGACTTCAAGGCATTACCCCCCCAAATGCAGGGTTAGGGTGAGGGTTAAGAGGTTAGGGTTAGAGTTAGGGTTAAGGTAGTGCCTTAAGGCCTGTGCTACCTGAAAAGTGCCGTTGGGGGCAACAAACGCCACTGAGCACTTAACACATCCAGTGTGGCCTGCCTGTTAGAGCCTACAGGGTACAGTAACTGTGTCCTCACTCAGAGGGCTAATAGCAGTCAAATCAGCTCAAGTAATTCACTTTCTCCTGAGAAGAGGCACAAGAGCTCTTCTGCGGGAGCGTTTGGGTTGTAAAGGAAATGGTGGTAATGACTACAGTATAGTTCATCCTGAGTGGATAGAGCAATGGGAGGGAACAGAGATACTTTAGAAGTGATGATATTTTACGAGCAAAAAAAAAACTCTAGGATGATACAGCAACGGCCAATTCAGGCTGAAGATCTGTGACAACATGAGACGGTTTTAGATAGGAATCAGTCGTTGCAAGCAGTTTGCTCTATGGGCTGTGTTCTCCCAGGTGCTTAAGTCCAAAAAGTGCTTAGCACAGGCTGGAATGACTGGAGCTCAGCACTTTTTGGATTTAAGTACCACGGAGAATGTGTAGGCTGAAACTCTGTCCAGATGACAGCTACATTTGGTCTTTGTTTGATTATGGCCAAAACAGGACATCTATGGTCATATCACATTAATTGCCCCAATGGGGGACAGATTAAAAAGCATTAATTGACTGATTGATTGATTACATGGTTGGATAATTTGTTGTCTAATTGGTTGGTTAATTGTTTTTATGAACTGATTAATTCATTAATTCTGTTTCTGTTTTAAAGAGGTCTGTCATCTAGATAGCATCAGGTATGTAAGTGATACTCCTCACCACCATGACAATATATGCCAATTTTCATCAGATTTTATTCTAGATTACTGCCAGACTAAAATATCTAAGTGTTCTCATTCGGCACGTCCCATGACAAAGTATCCCAGTTTAAGAGGAGTTTCACGTTTGACTATGTTGAGATCAGGCCCAGCAGTGTGCCGGATGTGGTGGTTCTATCATGACTGCATGGCGGCTATCAGAGAAGCCGACTGGGACTGGGAGCTCCGCTGCTCGAAGTGTTGACAGGTGTTAAAGGGAAGATTAAATGTGATAATTGGAAGTGCGAAGAGCTGAGATGGAGAGATGTATAAATGAATCAGCCTCTGCAGAAACACTTGCTGATCCAGCGCCCCTGCTGATGAATGAGGCGTCCACAGGAAGTGTGTTTATTTATTTAAAGGGGATGATGATAGGCTTGACGTGCTCTTTCAAAACTGGCTCATGGTAGGAAAGAAGCCCCCTGCAGGATAGACAGTGCTACTGCAAGTCACCATGGAGTGCTGGGATTATCACCCTTTCATTTCTGGTCTGTCTTCTGCTCTGTCAAGCTGTCAGTCGCTCATGCAAGCTGTCTTTGTGTTTCTTTGTGTGTTTGAAGTCCGTTTGTCAGTTTGAAGTCTGGCCATACATGGCGTATTGGGGTGTTGGCAAAGCATTTGCACCCATTCAAAGCCACAGAAAGAGTTTCACAAGTCATGGCTGAAATATGGAAACTGATTTCAACACACTGTATTGCTCTTTCATTCTCACTTAAGGTTCTTCTCTCTGTCTATCTCTCTCTTTTTATCTCTATCTATCTCTCTCTTTTTATCTCTCTATCTATCTCTCTATCTGACAACGTTCTATCTGTTTCCCTCTCACACTCTATCACACAATCTCTTCCTACCTTACTCTTATCTTTCTCTTCTTTCTCAATCGAATCACACAGACACACACACACACACACACACACACACACACACACACACACACACACACACACACACACACACACACACACACACACACACGCACACACACACACACACACACACACACACACACACACACACACACACACACACACACACACACACACACACACACACACACACACACACACATACTTTCACACTCACCCCACCCTCCCAGCTGCATTGCCATGTGTCAAGGTGACCCCCCACCACACATACACATACACACACACACACACACACACACACACACACACAACACACACACACACACACACACACACACACACACACACACACACACACACACACACACACACACACACACG
>JAODXP020000227.1:55000-62500 GCA_027497455.2 Sardinella longiceps | reverse complement strand
CTCTGTTGTTGGCACGTGGGTATTGAGAGAAGGCAGCCTCTGTTGCCGCGGCAGTCAGTGGTGAGCTCAGTCTACAGTGCAGTGTGAGCTTTTCTTCTTCAGGAGAAATTGGGGCCATGCAGCTTGTTGGCGCCCGTTTGAAGGATTCTGTGTATTTAAACTTGTGCTAAATGCTTTTCTCAGCAGCAGGTGGTGGTGTGCCAACAGTTCATTGAATGAGCACAACAACAGCCAGCACTGTCAACCCAACCCTCCCCTCCCCTCCAGTCAGCCTGCACTGTGTGTGTGTGTGTGTGTGTGTGTGTGTGTGTGTGTGTGTGTGTGTGTGTGTGTGTGTGTGTGTGTGTGTGTGTGTGTGTGTGTGTGTGTGTGTGTGTGTGTGTCTGTGTGTGTGTGCGTGTGCGTGTGTGTGTGTGTCCTCTGATTTAGGCATCTCCCATTGATCTGCTTGCTGTCTGCCCCCTGAATACACTGAAAAAATCCAGTCTTGGGAGACAACAAACACAGGGGCTGTAAACTTCAAACAAACCAAACAAAGTAAATAGCAACAAAACAGGGCTGTTATAACAAGCAAACAAACCAAATACAGCAAACTACATTCAAGCCAGTTACTGCCGAGACAGTTGGAAGTCTCAAACTTACTCCCATTCTTCCCCCAACTGTTCTTGGCTGGAACCTGGTTTGTTGTATATTATTGTGGTGCACAACCTGTATTTATGTATAAACCTGTGTTTGTTTAACGTGTTTGATGAGACCAGCCTTTTCAGGATTGGAATGATTATTTTCGGTTGTAGTTATAAATGTGTTGTAGTGTTGTTATTACTCAGTTATAACCAGTGTATTACTGCTCTGTAGTTTAACTAAGGAATAACGTTCCGCGAGGCGGTCATTGTTGTGGCTTATCTCCTGACTGGGTGATGCAACACAGCATGGCACATAGTGGATACGATGGCACGATATCCTTTTTATCATACGACTACTGGAAATGCCATTGAAGCATTGTTTAGGCTATCATTGCTGTAACATTCATTTTATTGATTAAAATGGATCATAGTGTCTGCAAAAACTTACAGATCAGTTGATTGGGCAATAATAAGGCGATGCTCAGTTTCTGACAATACTCAGTTTGGTCTGTTATAGGCTTAGCAACAGTCCGTTATCAAGAAATCAAGACCGTATAATGTTTGGAAGTCCCTTTGAAGTGATTGGAGCATACTGTAGCATTGTACATACTTGCGTAATGATTAATTATAACACTACTAACCCTCCATAGAAGATTGAAATGCAGTAACTACAGTCACTATCACTCATGTCATCGCTTAGGGGAAAAGACGTTCGTACATTCCGCCTTCATCTCCATCTTTTACAGTGGAGACTTTACAGAGGAGGCTTTGGAGATCTCAGCCAATTCATGTGGAGAAAAAAAAGGGAAAAAACCAGGGAAATGATATTCCAAAAGTTAAGGGAATTTGTGAAGAAAAGTGGATGGTTTCCACAGCATGAAAGCAGGCTTTTGCAAATGTAAATTTAGACATTCTCTAAATGTGAGCTCAGAGCCCAATTCACCCCCGAGCGCCCTGAATAACTACACCGCAGACGAGGAGAGGAGAGGAGAGAGAGAGAGAGAGAGAGAGAGAGAGGGAGGGAGAGGGGGGGAGAGAGAGAATGAGAGAGAGAGGGGGGGGGGGCAGGGGGATGGATACAGTCCAATGTAAGTTCAGGCTGTAGCAGGACTACACAGAACATGAGGAGTTGAGGAAGAGGGATAGAGAGAGAGAGAGAGAGAGGAGAGAGAGAGAGAGAGAGAGATAGAGACAGAGAGAGGGAGAGATTAGGAAGAGGGAAAGAGAGAGGGAGAGGGAGAGGGATGGATGCAGTTTAACGTAAGTATAGTCTGATAGGAATGTAGCACTAGCAGAACTAAACAGCATGATGAGGAGAGAGAGAGAGAGAGAGAGAGAGAGAGAGAGAGAGAGAGAGAGAGGGATGAAGTATGTTGCTCAGACGACTGCAAGTGTTGATGGCCCTCTCCTCTGGGTGTTTCCATGGAGAAGAAAAAATGATGTACTGAGTGTGTGTGTGTGTGTGTGTGTGTGTGTGTGTGTGTGTGTGTGTGTGTGTGTGTGCAGGGGCGCCGACAGGGGGGGAAAGGTTAGGACGATTCTAAGGGCCCAGCACTGACAAGGGGCCCTTTCAGGGCTGTTAGTATTACTTCAAACAGTATTGGCTTGAGAATACTTTTGAAATGAAATATTTCATTGTATTTGTTCAATTAAGCAAATTGAACATTGTTGTGATATTCTATAATATTTCCCACAAATTATTTTTTAAATAGTCGTTTCACCCCTCTCCCTTTTTACCAAATGGTATGGTCCGAATCGTTCAGCGGTACACCTTCAAATGCTTCTGCTCCGACAAGGCTGCTCAGCTGCAAGGTGTTCAGTCAGTTGCAACTGCTGTTGAGCATTGTTTGCTAAGTGTGGAAACAAGTTGCTAAATTAGACTTATGGTGTTGATGAACTATGAAGCCTTGTTACCCCAAACACGAAAGGACAAACAGCAGCAATTAGAGCGAACGGCACACGCATTTTAAAATGAGATGCGATCTCGCGGTGGGTGCGCATATATGTCCAAATTCACCAGTAGCCTACTTCTCGATTTAATAACTCGGAGAGTTTTTCTCTCTCAAATGTTGTACATATATCATTTTAAAGTACTTTACAAGGGCTACATAACTGTGGTGGTTAGGCTACTAGTTGCGGTAATAAACGGTTTACAAATGAATTAATTGTGAAGACAGTTGTACTGTGGAAACAGTTCTACATTGTGATCATGCTGTCAAATACCTACATTTCTAAAACTGTGGAAGCCATAGGCATATCTATTTATCTGTAAGCCTAGATAGTGAGGGGTTTTTGCAACTAATAACACTATGCACCTGTTACAGCTGTTTTTGCAGTCAAGCTGATGTAGCTTGTAGACAGATAAGTGAAATGTTGGTCAGAGAATCCCCTGTGCTATTTAGGCTACTCCTGCAGATTATGCATTACAAGTTGGTGTAGGCTATGTCTTCCAATGATTAAGACATAGGCTACTTTCCACAAAACAATTTACATAACAACTGAAATTGAAAATGTATGCCTCATTTTACAGAGGTGTGCAGTGAAACAAGTCTCAAATTTTAAAATTGACTGCATATTGGGTTCAATTGTTAAAAAAAAAAGATTCCAATGTCTGACTGACAACTAACCAACTTGGATAAAAACATCTGCTGAATGCATAAATATTAATGAACATGTAAACTACAACAGTTGGTCAGGGTCATTGTCAGTATAATTGTCAGTATTAGCCTACCTCATGGAGCACTGTAATGACATGCAGTGGAATTAGCTAAGCCATTGAAATAATAGGCTATGTGATCTTACAAAATATTAAAATGCACCAGAATGCAGGGAACGGCTATAAGCTCTTAAAAAATTTCCTGAGGGAGACCCCCAGACCCCCCCCCCCCCCTACTCTCTAACAGTTTCTCATTAAAGGAAGGGAACCATGGATTATTCTTTGTACTAGCCTAGGTTAATTTTCACAATTGATGATTTAAAATGTTAACATGTAGTTCATCACATGCAGCATACTTAGTGATGTAAGTTATGCTACAGGAAAGAAAGTGCCATCAGGTCAATACAAACGTTGAGTGCTAGCCAAAAATCTTCACTTGCGCTTGAAAATTTTACTATTACACAAATCGCTAGATAGTTGGTGAGGGGGCCCTAAATTCTAATCTTTCATGGGGCCCAAAATTTCTGGCGGCGCCCCTGTGTGTGTGTGTGTGTGTGTGTGTGTGTGTGTAATGAGGCTCTGCTCTGGCTGTGGAAATGAAGAACGCCACCATTTCCCTCTCCTGTAAGTCCCTGACGGCCTAAAGAAGTCAGTCACACACACACACACACACACACACACACACACACACACACACACACACACATTTTATTTCTCACCCCTTTAAGAGGCTGTCTCTTTCACAGAAAAGGCCAGAGCAAGTCTGAGTCAGACACACACACAGACACACACACACCAACACTCTCTTTTACAGAGATGTCCAAAGGAAGTCAGACTGGGACTCCTGATTTCTCAGCAGCATGAAAGAGAAGCGGGAGGCAGGCGGGGGGTCACCTATTTTGGAGTCAGAAAAGAGATGGGAAAAGAAAATAAGATAGAAGAAGAGAAAAGAAAAGAGAAGGAAAGATTAAATAAAGGAAGAGAGTGATGCTCTTACACTCCTGACAGACACCTCTCAAAGGGCCACACAGTGTGTGTGTGTGTGTGTGTGTGTGTGTGTGTGTGTGTGTGTGTGTGTGTGTGTGTGTGTGTGTGTGTGCGAGATAGAGGGAGAGAGAGAGAGAGAGATAGAGAGAAAGAGAGAGAGAAAGCAGAGAGAGAGAGAGAGAGAGAGAGAGAGGGGGAGACAGGCCGAGAGAGAGAGAGAGAGAGAGAGAGAGAAAGAGAGATAGAGAGAGAGAGAGAGAGAGAGAGAGAGAGAGAGAAAGGGGGGAGAAAGACAGAGAGGGAGAGAAGGAGAGAAAGGGGGGAGAAAGACAGAGAGAGAGAGAGAGAGAGAGAGAGAGACTATACTGACCCCAGTCTGAGAGTTCAGTTTAGCCCTGAGGTGCATCTAAGCTGCCTGTCAGACAACACCAGTGTTCACCATATGGGCCCAGTGCAAACAGCAGTGGACAGTGTAATCTCCTCTCTCTTTCACACACACACACACACACACACACACACACACACACACACACACACACACACACACACACACACACACAGGCCAATCTTTCTATTGTCATCATTGGATTCCTAAAGCATAAAACAAGGTGACATCTGTGCCTCTCTGTCCCTGATCCTGCTGCTATAGTGAGATAGCTGCGGCGGCGGCGGCGTGAGAAATGTATTTGCTTGTCGCTGAGGGCTTCCAGTTTTGTTGTTGGGGTTTGAATGAAACTTGCCTCTTTTGTGCTCTTCGTCTGCTGTCTTGTTTTGCCAAAAAAAATCTCTTCTGGCTTCTCAGAGAGCTGCTCTCACACACACACACACACACACACACACACACACACACACACACACAGACACACACACACACACACACACACACACACAGACACACACACACACAAACACACACACACACACACACACTGTGCTGTGTACTCTAGCTGGGCTCCTCACTTTGTGAGGGAAAATTGTCTCTTGAAATTGCACTGCGACTGTTGACATTTGTTTCTTCCGTGTGTTTGTGTTGATGTTGTTTTTTTTTTTTTTTTTTTTACTAAATTGCATGAGTGTGTCTGTATGATTGTTTTGAAATCAAATCTGTTTCTTTTAAATCTCTCTTTCTCCCTCTCTCTCTCTCTCTCTCTCTCTCTCTCTCTCTCTCTCTCTCTCTCTCTCTCGTCTCCCTCACTTGTGTTTATGTGTGTGTGTGTGTGTGTGTGTGTGTGTGTGTGTGTGTGTGTGTGTGTGGTTGTGTGTTTATCTTTTCTTTTAGTCCTGTAATTTTGCTGGCAGTGGTTGTACCTCATCAAAGAAACACACACAGGTGTCGGGCTCCATTTAAGCGTGTGTGTGTGTGTGTGTGTGTGTGTGTGTGTGTGTGTAATCAAAAGAAGACAGCCCTGGTGTACCAGTCAACCAACTCCCTCTCTTCCCTGAGCAGCTCTTACTGATCCTCTCTCTCTCTCTCTCTCTCTCTCTCTCTCTCTCTCTCTCTCTCTCTCTCTCTCTCTCTCTCTCTCTCTCTCTCTCTCCGTTCTTTAGTCTTTCTCTGTTCTGTCGCTTCCCAGACAGCTAAGATGCTGGCTGCAAACATCACGTCTGAATCCAACACGTCTGGTTGGGCAAACAGACTAGTGACCATGACTTTGGAGGCCTAGTCACCCCCCCTCTCTCTCTCTCTCTCTCTCTCTCTCTCTCTCTCTCTCTCTCTCTCTCTCTCTCTCTCTCTCTCTCTCTCTCTCTCTCACTCTCTCTCTCTTCAAATTCCAAGAAGCTTTATTGGCATGCCTTAGTAATCGTGTTGCCAAAGCAACAATAATACAGACAGGTTCAATACAGTATCTGTCTGAGAAAAGAAAAACAATAAAGAAAAAAGGGTAACACTTTGTGGTTACATTAATTATCATGAATTCATGCATGATTTCATTCATGATTCATTCGTGATTCATGCATTACTTCATCTCTGAATATCTAATGACTCATCAGGTAATAGCATGAATTCATTGTTTATCATTAATGACCTCCTGCTGAAATAGCAGATGATCTTAAGCATTAATTACTCTGGGTACATCATCATGAGTCATGACTAATTACACACGATCATGATGTTTTTGTTCAAAAGAATTTTATATAATTTGATAAAATAAAAGTACTTATTTTGCCTACTTTGGCCTAGTTCCTCATATCTATCCCATACGTCAACTAATTTTAACCAGGTTGCCAATTTAACCATGTCAACACTTTAGTTGAGGGGGCACAAACATGATGAATTCATCATGATCATGCTAATTAATCATGACTCATGCTAATTAATCATGACTCATGATGATGTACCCAGTGTAACTAATACTTAAGATCATGTGCTATTTCAGCAAGAGGTCATTAATGACAAACAATGAATTCATGTTAATTCCTGATAACTCATTAGACTTTCAGAGATGAAGTAATGCATGAATCATGAATTTATCATGAATGATTTCATGCATGAATTCATGATAATTCATGTACCCTTACCGCAAAGTGTTACCGAAAAAAGAAATATAAGTGAAAAAAAGAAAACTTCAATATTAAATAATACAGAATAGTAATAAGTTGAAAAGCAAATCTGTATATCCAAGTCTATGTCAGATGCTCTTTCTCTTTCTCTCTGAAAGGGCACACAGATACCGTGGGGCTGATACACTAGGTCATATCTGACTCAGCCACATCCTTGCTCTGAAATGGAGAGCAATATGATGACTCTGACGCACGTGTGTGTGTGTGTGTGTGTGTGTGTGTGTGTGTGTGTGTGTGTGTGTGTGTGTGTGTGTTTCTGTATCTGACTCTGACGCACAAACATCTATTTCCACATCCTCAACAGTACTCAACAACCCCTCCTCCCCACCTCTCTCTCTCCAATACATTGATGAAATACTGCCATGATGAGACACACACACACACACACACACACACACACACACACACACACACACACACACACACACACACAGAGACACACACCACACACACAGAGATAGATAGACAGACACTCACACACACACCACACACACACACACACACTGTACACACACACACACACACACACACACACACACACACACACACAGACACAAATTATATTAAATGAACCCAAATCCACAGGAATGAAAACCATGTTAATTACTCAGCAAATATCCTCCTCCTACCACGGGGAGGAAATCATAGCATTTTCACAGCTTTAAGCAACAG
>JAODXP020000227.1:42500-45000 GCA_027497455.2 Sardinella longiceps | reverse complement strand
CAGACTTGCACATCACATTCACACGTGCAGAGAAACACGCACTCACATGCCCACACCAACACCTACAACACCTGCCAATCAAATTCTAATTTAAGATGTGCTTTCATTGGCATGACTGTAGAAATTGCCATTATTGCCAATGGATATAGGTAGTAATGATTATAATAATACAACTTCAAAGTAAAGTAAAAAGTGAAAGGAAGAAAGAGAAAGAAAAAAAGAAAGAAAGAAAGAGTTGTAATCCTACCACTCCACGTCCTTCACACACACACACACACACACACACACACACACACACACACACACACACACACACACACACACACACACACACACACACACACACACACATACATACATACACACACACACACACACACACACACACACACACACACACACACACATTCCCTGTCACATCTTTCTATCTGACTCCTATGTAAATAGTTTTTGTTCTGTGATCTAGTAGCTCCTGTTGAGCCTGTCACATTGTGAATACCACCCTGTGGACTGCCTCTCTCTCTCTCTCTCTCTCTCTCTCTCTCTCTCTCTCTCTCTCTCTCTCTCTCTCTCTCTCTCTCTCTCTCTCTTGCCTGGCTGTTACAGCACTCCTCCAGAGGAGTAGAATCTCCCATGATGCACCTTGGCAGTGCAGTGCCGCCACTGGCGCTCCCCCTGGGGGCAGACTTACCCTCCCAGCCCTGCCATGATGACAGACAGACAGACAGACAGACAGACAGACAGCTCCTCATTGTCTACCTCTAATTGGGCTTTGTTCAGTCTGGGCCGCAGGGGAGGGGAGACACAGAGTCACTGGTGCTCAACCGCACGTGGGCTAGAACTGGCCCGCATCAGACTGCACACACACATGACCACATTCAAACCAAACAGCATATCTACATCTGGTCAAGAATGAGCTGGGAGTGTGTGTGTGTGTGTGTGTGTGTGTGTGTGTGTGTGTGTGTGTGTGTGTGTGTGTGTGTGTGTGTGTGTGTGTGTGTGTGTGTGTGTGTGTGTGTGTGTGTGTGTGTGTCCTTGTTTTAATTGCATCCCTGCCTCTGTGTGTATGTATGTGTGTGAATATGTGTGCTGTTTTCGTCTCTCTGTCTCTCTCTCTCTCTCTCTCTCTCTCTCTCTCTCTCTCTGTCTGTTTGTGCGTGTGCTGAGTGTGAGTGTGCTGTGTGTGTGTGTGTGTGTGTGTGTGTGTGTGTGTGTGTGTGCGTGTGTGTGTGTGTGTGTGTGTGTGCGTGTGTAGTGTGTGTGTGTGTGTATGTGTGTGTGCGTGATGTGTGTGTGTGTGTGTGTGTGTGTGTGTGTGTGTGTGTGTGTGTGTGTGTGTGTGTGTGTGTGTGTGTGTGTGTGTGTGTGTGTGTGTGTGTGTGTGTGTGTGTGTGTGTCCCAAGGGAAGATAGGGAGATTGGAGGGTTAGATCTGAAGCATTGAGAAGCATACTGACATATGAAGTTTATATCTATCTGCTGGACAGGGTGATAAATAAATCAACAGCTTTTGGTCTGTGCTGTGAAATGAGGAAGTCGAAAAGTATGTGTGTGTGTGTGTGTGGGTGTGTGTGTGTGTGTGTGTGCTGTGTGTGTGTGTGTGTGTGTGTGTGTGATAGAGTGACCGAGAAAGAGAGAGAGAGAGAGAGTGTGTGAGTGTGTGTGTGTGTGTGTGTGTGTGCGTGTGTGTGTGTGTGTGTGTGTGTGATAGAGTGACCGAGAAAGAGAGAGAGAGAGAGAGAGAGAGAGAGAGAGAGAGAGAGAGAGTGTGTGAGTGTGTGTGTGTGTGTGTGTGTGTGTGTGTGTGTGTGTGTACTAGCTGTTATCAGTGTTGTGTGTATCTGCAGTGGGCTTTGTTGGTATAACAGATATCCAGAACAGCAGAGATAATTGCCACACCATCCATCTGCCTCCCTGCCTCCCGTATGCAACACCAGCTACAGACATCAACATCAAATAGCCAGGCTAATAAATAGTGCTCGCCTTACAAACAAGTATAGCAGTAGTAGTATTAGTAGCAGTAGCATAGTGATCGTATGCAACACCAGCTACACAAATCAACATCAAATAGCCAGGCTAATAAATAGTGCTCGCCTTACAGTATAGCAGTAGTAGTATTAGTAGCAGTAGCATATAGTTGGTTATGTAGTCTAGTTATCTTCCAGTTGTCTGATTCAGCAGGACACCTGAGTCCTTAGCTTTGTCTGTATCTTTCTCTCTTCCTGTCAGCCTTGTGTGTGTGTGTGTTGGGGGGGGGGGGGGGGGGTCTTTGGTATTTTTTTCCCTCAACGATGGCTTCCAGGCAGCGCTGCCTTCAAGCCACTACACCACTCACTACTCCACTGCAGAGCCCATAGCGGGCCATTATGATTCTGAGGGTCCCCTATGAAGATACTTAGAGCCCATAGCGGGCCATTATGATTCTGAGGGTCCCCTATGAAGATACTCAGAGCCCATAGCGGGCCATTATGATTCTGAGGGTCCCCTATGAAGATACTCAG
>JAODXP020000227.1:22500-30000 GCA_027497455.2 Sardinella longiceps | reverse complement strand
CAGAGGAAGGAAACAATCACATATTTGGTGACAACTACCCACAAAACATTATTAACTTTACCCGCAACAATTTTGACAAATCAATTAATAAAAATGGGAAACTTCTTGTAGAACTGTGCAAAAGCCTTGGTCTGTATCTGGTCAATGGTAGGGTGCGAGGGGACTCGCTGGGGAGATATACTTACAGCTCATCTCTTGGCTGCTCTACAGTTGATTATATGATAACAGATCTAGATCCTTTCTCCTTTCAAGCATTCACAGTCAATCAACTAACACCCCTGTCAGATCACAGCCAAATTACGCTGTACCTAAAAATGAGGGAAACACCCAGCGATTTTACAAAGCCCAGTAAGCTGTATAACACAAGAAAAACCTACAGATGGGCCCAAAACAGCAATGAAGATTATGTAAAAGCAATGTGCCAACCCAAAGTACATTCCTTAATCGAGACATTTCTATTGACCTGCCACACACATAACACAGAAGGGGTGAACCAAGCAGTTGAAAGCCTAAACAACATATTCCATAACCTGGCCATCATTTCAAAACTCAAAACAAAGGCAAAAACTCACAAAAATAAACATGACAACGACAAATGGTTTGATCAGGACTGTAAGGCAATGAGAAATAAAGTTAGGCTTTTGTCAAACCAAAAACACAGAAATCCCAACAACCCTGATATCCGGCTTGACTACTATAAAGAACTCAAGAAATACAAAACCACACTCAGAAAAAAGAGGGAACAGTTCACCAAAAATCAATTAGAATCTATTGAGGAATCCCTAAATTCTAACCATTTCTGGAACAATTGGAACACACTGACTAAAAAGACACATGGGGAACTTGCTATACAAAACGGAGAGATATGGATAAACCACTTTAAAAACCTCTACGGAAAACATGTCATGACACCAGAACAAACCAATATTTATAATAAAATGATTGATATGGAAAACACCATCGCTAAATACCAAAACCCATTAGACTACCCAATTACAGAAAACGAATTGACTGAAAAAATTAAAAATCTACACCCAAGAAAAGCAAGTGGAGCCTGATGGCATCCTCAATGAAATGCTAAAAAATGCAAGCCTCAGCCTCCGATTGGCTATTTTGAAACTATTTAACTTTGTTCTGAGTGTGGGATACTTCCCAGATATCTGGAATAAAGGGCTTATAACACCCCTTCTTAAGAGTGGAGATCATTTAGACCCCAATAACTACAGAGGCATCTGTGTAAGCAGTAACTTGGGGAAGTTATTTTGTAGTATTTTAAACAGTAGAATTTTAAACTTCCTTATCGAGCATGATGCCTTAAGTAGAAGCCAAATTGGATTTTTACCAAATTGTAGAACCTCAGATCATATTTTCACCCTACATACCCTAATTAATAAATATGTCAACCAAAATAAAACAAAAATATTTGCCTGCTTTGTCGACTTCCAGAAGGCCTTTGATTCAATTTGGCATGATGGCCTATTCTATAAACTCATTGAAACTGGTGTGGGGGGGAAAGCATATAACGTAATAAAAACAATGTACTCAAATAACGAATGTTCAGTCAAAATTGGAAACAAACAAACAGAATATTTTACTCAAGACAGGGGTGTGAGACAGGGCTGCCCGCTATCACCCACCCTCTTTAATATATATATAAATGAATTGGCAAAAAATCTAGAACAGTCAGCAGCACCTGGGCTCTCATTAAACGACAGCGAAATCAAATTCCTCCTTTTTGCAGATGACCTCCTTTTTGCTTTGTCCCACAGAGGACAGCCTACAGCAACAACTAAATGTCCTGCATACTTTCTGTCAGACATGGGCCCTGACCATTAATCCACAAAAAACCAAAATACTAACATTTCAGAAAAGATCCAGATGTTTGGGAAGAAAATTCACAATTGGAACAGATACTATTGAACACGTAAAAAACTATACTTATCTAGGACTAAAAATCAGCTCAACTGGCAATTTCAACCTGGCCATGAATGAGTTAAGAGAGAAAGCAAGAAGGGCTTTTTATGCAATTAAAAAATCAATCCAAATTGATATACCTATTCGAATCTGGCTCAAAATTTTCAAATCAGTAATTGAACCAATTGCACTCTATGGCAGCGAAGTGTGGGGTCCTCTTATGCAAAATGGATTTGAAAAATGGGACAAACACCCAGTGGAAACCCTGCATGCTGAGTTTTGTAAGAGCATCCTGAGGGTGCAGAGGAATACACCCAGTAATGCATGCAGGGCTGAATTAGGACAATACCCACTTTTGATCAACATAGAGAAAAGAGCCATGAAATTCTTTCAGACACCTGAAAACAAGTGACCCCAAATCTTTTTGTTTCCAAGCCCTCAAAAGCCAAGAGATGAGTACAAAAGCAAGCCCCTCATCCAGCTGGTCTTGAGGCTCACACAACCAAATCAGACTAGCAAAACTAACATAACTAATTCCCAGCCTCATGACCTTGCCGCCATTGCCCAAACAATTCGACCCAACCAAGTAATAAACACAGAAAAACAAAACTACTTATCATATTGGACTGAAACAACAAAGAACCAAAGTAAACTCCAATGCTATTTGACCCTCAACAGAAAGTACACAACAGCAGACTACCTCTCCACAGTCACAAATACTAAGCACAGAAAAACCCTGACCAGATACAGACTAAGCAGCCATAGCCTGGCTATAGAAAAGGGCAGACATAGACAGACCTGGCTACCTAGAGAGGAAAGGCTCTGCACAAAATGTAACCAAGGCACTGTTGAAACAGAACTTCACTTCTTAAGCGAATGCAGCCAATGGAAAGAAATACGTAACCAATTCTTTCCTGAATTCGGAAACATATATCCCGACTTCCCAAACCTAGAAGACAACATGTTGCTGCGAATATTACTAGGTGAGGAAGAAGAGAGTGCAAGAATTGCAGCCAGGTATGTAGATGCCTGCCATAGAGAGAGAGAGTCACCTCATGAGTGAAGCACATGAAGAATCACAAACACAGATACTTACCACCATACTTAACCACACACACATCTGTATACATATGCATCTCATTCACACTCACACTCACACATACACACGCACACACGCATACAGACACACACACACACACACACACACACACACACACACACACACACACACACTCACACTCACACATAGACATAGACACACACACACACGCACACATACAGTGTTGTATGATTAATTGTGTTATGTCTTATACTGTACTACTTGTACTTGGTACAACTGGAAATGCTTTGGCAATGCAATGTATATTTTTGTCATGCCAATAAAGCTGATTTGAATTTGAATTGAGAGAGAGAGAGAGAGAGAGAGAGAGAGAGAGAGAGAGAGAGAGAGAGAGACAGAGAGAGAGAGAGCGTGAGAGAGAGAGAGAGAGTGTGAGAGAGAGAGACAGAGAGAGAGAGAGATAGCTTACTTCAATCTATTTCATTCATTCACCCACTCACTTTTTCAACTGGTCATGAAGGGCAAACACACACACACACACACACACACACACACACACACACACACACGCACACACACACACACACACGCACACACACACACACGCACGCACTGTGTGTATCATCTATGGGAAGAAAACATTCCCCACCTTGCTATCACACCTTTCCTGTAAAACTGATATGCACTGAGGTCATGAGGGCATGCTCCCCTTTCGCTGTCTTTGATGGTAAACAGGAAATGTAACACACACACACACACACACACACACACACACACACACACACACACACACACACACACACACACACACTCATCATTCCTCTCTCAGCCTCATTTCACTCACCACAGAACAGGCTGCTCCCTACCGTGCACTTTCAAACTGACACTCTGGCCATATTTAATTCATTCCACGCAGCTCATGTATATTCATAGGCATAGAGGCCCATAAGGACTAATTACTTATGTCTGAAGACAATGCCTTATTATGTTCCAGCAAGCCTGCCTGCCTGCCTGCCTGCCTGCAGAGGATTTGACTCTCAGAGTCGCTGTGCTGAGCTGTGTGTGTGTGTGTGTGTGTGTGTGTGTGTGTGTGTGTGTGTGTGTGTGTGTGTGTGTGTGTGCTGGAGCTGTGCTGCAACCCACACCAGATGCTCACGGTTCAGGCGTTAAAACTCTAGGTTGCAGCTGCATCTGGTGAAGACTACTTTAGTCATTTACCAGTCCTACTGCGTATACTTTTGGTAGTTTACATTAACTAGTGCATGCCGCTGTTTAACACTAACGATAGTGATTGACTAGTCCTACTGCGTATTCTTTTGGTAGTTTACATTAACTAGTGCATGCCGCTGTTTAACACTAATGACAGCGATTGACTAGTCCTACTGCGTATTCTTTTGGTAGTTTACATTAACTAGTGCATGCCGCTGTTTAACACTAATGACAGCGATTGACTAGTCCTACTGCGTATTCTTTTGGTAGTTTACATTAACTAGTGCATGCCGCTGTTTAACACTAACGACAGTGATTGACTAGTCCTACTGTGTATTCTTTTGGTAGTTTACATTAACTAGTTTTTTATCTTTAATATGTATATAATGTATATTGTGATGTGATGTATGACCTTGAGCCTGGGCCTTGAGCCTGTAATAATAATATATAATATATATTATAATAAAATAATGCAATGAGTCCACAATAGGTAAAGAGAGAGAGAGAGAGAGAGAGAGAGAGAGAGAGAGAGAGAGAGAGAGAGCTGCCATAATCTGGACTACTGTCCTACCCTACTATTGTGCTCCTCTACAATCAGCCAGATAGGGAATCACACTGCAATCTGATTGGTCAGAAAACACTAGCTTGAGCGTATGGCTTATTAAAGGGGGACACAACAGGTCACAATGGATTTGTTTCACTCACTATCACAGACTGCAACCTTTTTATCAACCTGGACATGGATCAAAAGTGAACATTATGAATATCTACCGTACGTCCATTTAGTTTCTCGTCCCATAAGCAGTTTTTACCCCTGACTCACCAGCATTCTGCTCCATGCACTTCATCAGAGACCGACATACTGTAATTGCAATGACTAATTATTTAGTGAACTCCTCCTGCATCACATACATTGATGCAATTATAAGAGAAATCACAACACTGTAGGTTGTATTCAGACAATTGTGGTGTTCAGACAATCTGAAACTCTATGTGACTCAAAACTCTCTACGTGGCTATGGAGTGTGTTGGGTGGGCTTAGCGTTGTTTGAACTGATTTATTCGTTGCTCTGATTGTTTGTAGCCGTCGTACCCAAGGGTCTATCGATTACTATTTTACCGTAATTTCCCGACTATTAACCGCGGCTTATACATTGATTTTGCAAAATGTCTTCCGCTATGAGGTTAAAACAGGGGGGCAGTTAATATGGTGTTAATGTGTTTTTGTTTTTTTTACTTGCATAAAACACTGTCCTGCGGCTTATACACAATGCGGCTTATATGCGGGAAATTACTAGCCTAGAAATCTAGACCCCCCTAGCGGCAGCAAATTCATTTGGCCACTACAGGAGTGTAGCCAGGCTCGGCAGAGAAGAAGGCGCCCAGATCTAACTTGTATCAGACCAATCAAATCGTCCTGAGGGGTAAGGGACAAGTGACGAAAGAGAGTTGCAGAGATCTCCGTCTTTTTGTTACGCTGAAGCAAATTCAAAATTTGTGGAATGGTACTAATAAACTGAGTCGCTATCATTTTATGGAGTTATTGAGAGTTTTTTGGATGTATCCCTGATATTCCCCAACTGGTTGCCATCATTTCAAGCCTAAGGAGTAAGTTGTTACTGTTCGTTTTTGTTGCAGATGAACTTAATATTAGATCAGGCAATGTAATTATGATACTACAAGTTATAGCGAGCTAAAAATAAATAAATAAATAAATAAATAAATAAATATATTAGCGAGCAGGCTAGCTAGGGGCGTCTAGATTTCTAGGCTAATCGCGTGCAGAGGCGATCCACAGACAACGCGCCCGCCTACCCAATCCAGCCCTTCCAGACTCAAGTACAGAAAATCTTCTGTACAGAGATGGCCTGTCAGGCTAGGAAATTACTGTATGTTATAGTGTGGCTTATCAGGCTATGCATTAATGCAATTATAAGAGAGGGAAAAGAACCTCAATTTTACCTTTTTCTTAGCTCTAGCTGAGCATAGGTGCTGGAATCTAAAGTAGCCAGATAGCAACTTTTTGGCAACATTACATTCCAGTGCCTATGCTAAGCTAAAGCTAAAATTGGGATTGCCAGTCTAGGAAAACACATGCAAAATGCTTTTACCCACCTAGGTAACTAAAGACTGTGAATAACCCAATTTCATAAAAAGGTGGAATATCCCTTTAACCAATGCTGTGACTATCACCAGTGTGAGGATAGCCTCAAAGATTCAATGCTGTGACTATCACCAGTGTGAGGATAGCCTCAAAGATTCAATGCTGTGACTATCACCAGTGTGAGGATAGCCTCAAAGATTCAATGCTGTGACTATCACTGCAGTGTGTCACCAGTCTCCTCTCTCCATCACCAGTGTCTCTCTCTCTCTCTCTCTCTCTCTCTCTCTCTCTCTCTCTCTCTCTCTCTCTCTCTCTCTCTCTCTCTTCTCTCTCTCCATCACCAATCTCTCCTCTCTCTCTCCATCACCAGTGTCTCTCTCTCTCTCTCTCTCTCTCTCTCTCCATCACCAGTGTCTCTCTCTCTCCTCCCTCTCTTCTCTCTCTCCATCACCAATCTCTCCCTCTCTCTCTCCATCACCAGTGTCTTCTCTCTCTCTCTCTCTCTCTCCTCTCCTCTCTCTCTCTCTCTCTCTCCTCTCTCTCTCTCTCTCTCTCTCTCTCTCTCTCTCTCTCTCTCTCTCTCTCTCTCTCTCTCTCTCTCTCTCTCTCTCCATCACCAGTCTCTCTGACTAGAGAGTAGAGATCCAACCTGATTGACAGTCACACATTTTTAGAACCTTGGCAGCTGGACCAGTAATTGGTCTCTTGGAACAAGGAGTTGAACGTGTGTGTGTGTGTGTGTGTGTGTAGCTGGAGTGTAGATGAAATAAGAAACACACCAAGGCTGTCTTAGAGAAGCAGAAGTTGTTGAATTAGACACCGTCACATATATGTCACACCTCGTGCCTGTCATACCTGTCACCATGGCAACGCAGAGTCTTGAGAATTACCAGAGTTATTTTAGGTCAAAGGAGAAGCAAGGGACAGAACTCATTCATTTATATAATCATTAGTTACTCTCTCTCTCTCTCTCTCTCTCTCACACACACACACACACACACACACACACACACACACACACACACACACACACACTCTGGCTGCATACCCTATCATTAAACATTATTCTTGCAACTGAAAAGTTTCTCAAGACAAATGTTAATCATAAGCTAAGAGTGAACACTTGTATTTTACTCGTCCTTCTAGAACTTTCAGTTATGTTTATCAGCCCTAAAGGGAATAAAAGGCCTCATTAATACAAAAATATGAAGAA
>JAODXP020000227.1:0-12500 GCA_027497455.2 Sardinella longiceps | reverse complement strand
ACTATAGTAAGAGAAGTAGACTATTACAGTGAGAGAAGTAGACTACTACAGTGAGAGAAGTAGACTATTACAGTGAAAGAAGTAGACTACTACAGTAAGAGTAGTAGACTACTATAGTAAGAGAAGTAGACTACTACAGTCAGAGAAGTAGACTACTACAGTAAGAGAAGTAGACTACTACAGTCAGAGAAGTAGACTACTACAGTAAGAGAAGTAGACTACTACAGTCAGAGAAGTAGACTACTACAGTAAGAGAAGTAGACTACTACAGTCAGAGAAGTAGACTACTACAGTAAGAGAAGTAGACTACTACAGTCAGAGAAGTAGACTATTACAGTAAGAGAAGTAGACTACTATAGTAAGAGAAGTAGACTACTACAGTAAGAGGTGTTGAGGTGGAGGTCGAGCTTATAAATTAATTTGGTGGCAGAGTATAAGTATGAGTGTACAGGCAAATCTGGCCTTGGCAATGACAAGAACACAAACACCACTTGAAATGACGACATAAACATTACTTGTGTGCTGCAACTTAGCTTTTCAAATGCAAATATTCTAGCTGGACTACAACTGTTAGTGATATCAGTGTATAAAAAGAACATGATTCCTTCATGTATGGTGACATACAGTATCAGGGCCATTTTATGATTATTTGGAATACATTTCATACACACTGAAATGTATTCCAAATAATACCTGCAGAGAAAACAACTTGGAACACAGAATTTGCCAGAATAAGGCCAGAACCGGCCCGTAAGTGGCTCTAGACTGGCTAACTGTTAAGAACCAGCCCGTAAGTGGCTCTAGACTGGCTAACTGTTAAGAACCGGCCCGTAAGTGGCTTTAGACTGGCTAACTGTTAAGAACCGGCCCGTAAGTGGCTTTAGACTGGCTAACTGTTAAGAACCGGCCCGTAAGTGGCTCTAGACTGGCTAACTGTTAAGAACCGGCCCGTAAGTGGCTTTAGACTTTAGGCTTTTCTGTAGAAAACTTGTTTACTAGCTGAGGGACTTGTTATATGAGGCTTTAATAGATTGCTGCAGGAGGAAAGACACTGTGTAGAAAGTGGAGAAATTTCTTGTGGGACGTTTTCCCACCCTACATGCTAAGTGCGCTCACACACACACACACACACACACACCTCTTTTCTGCAGATCAGATGCTCTGTCTCTGTCAAGCATTTCTCTGGTGCTCCCTTGTGCAAGAGTTGATGCTGATAACACACACACACACAGACACACACAGACACACACACACACACACACACACACACACAGACAAACACACCCCCACACACAGAGACATCTCTTTGGCGATCCCCAGTGCTAGTGTAGACGCTGAGAACGTTGAAGAGTGCGATGCGAGCAGGCCGGGGAGTTCTGGTGAAGCACGCAGAACACAGACAGGCTTTTAGCACCGGCGCGGTTCCTCCCTGTTCCGCAGCGCAGCGGCGGGCGGGCGGGTTCTCAGCGGGGAACGCTCCCCCAAACGTTCTGTAATGGGGAAAGGATGTTCACTTTGACACGTTGGCTACGTGTACGTGTCCCAGTACACACCAGCGCTTTTGTAGCCAGCTGTGCCTCCGATCCGCTGCCTTCCAGCAGATGAGACAGAACAACAACATATGTCTTGTCATCGTCGTCAGGGAGACACCGTTTTTATTTATCTATTTATTTACTTCCATTTTGCCTTTTTTTTTTGCTGTTTTTAGTTTGAATCCCCGGAACATTCCTCCTTTTTGGGATTTCATTAGCACCTGGAATACTGCACTAGAGAGAGAGAGAGACAGAGAGAGAGACAGAGAGACAGAGAGAGAGAGAGAGAGAGAGGGACAGAGTCATAGTCGCACTCATAAATTATGACAGACTAGCATCTTGCGGATGAATTATCCATTAGCGAGGCTGTTTAGCTTAATTTATTTACAAAGTGCTTTCCCTGTAAACAACACGTAGCAGTAGCATCACACTGCTGTTCAGTGCTCCAGTCACTCCAGGACACTGGCTTCAGAGGTACCGCCGGATTGGGATTTGGTTGGGATTTGGATGGGATTTGGATTGGATGGAATGCGATGGGATGGGATGGGATGGAATGCGATGGGATGGGATCCTCTGAGCGATCAGATCCTTGGAGCGCGGCGCTCAGATCTCACTCAGGCTCAGGAGGAGTCTGCCGCAGTCCCGCATGCCTCAGCCATCTGCCTTTAAAGAACGATACACACACACACACACACACACACACACACACACACTAACATACATACACACACACACAAACAAACATGCTTATCCCACAGTTTGTCCCCCATGATCTGTGTTTGGGCCCCCTTTACTGTTTTATTATTTATGTTTATTTATTGATTTATTTATTTATTTATTATTACTTTTGAGGGGTTGTTGTTATTTTGTTCTTTAACTCTCTGATGCTGTGGAGAGACTAAGTCTGTAGAAGCAGCAGCCAGTCAGCTGCACCCTCCCAGGCAGCAAGCTCTTATCCCAAGGCTCCCAGGCCAGAAAGAGTGCAGAGAGGGAGGAGAAAAGAAAGAAAGAAAAAAAGATAGATAGATAGATAGATAGAACAAAAAGAAAAAATGATAATTGTTTACTGTAAACATTCCATATGTAACCCCTAGCTGTAGAGAGTCCCACCTGTACAACCTGTACACACACACACACGACACACACACACACACACACACACACACACACACACAAACACACACCACACACATACATGCCACATACAGTACACACACTACCACTGGGCCCTGTGTTGTCTGCTGTGCATCAGGCGAGATGATTGCTGTCTCCACGGTAACTCAGCAGTGCCTGAGGGCTCATTTAGACTGTGGCAGCAGGAGGGAACCCAGGAGACTGTGTGTGTGTGTGTGTGTGCGTGTGTGTGTGTGTGTGTGTGTGTGTGTGCTTGTGTGTGTGGATAGGGGTGGGGGCATCCTAACTCATCCATACACAACAACAACAGTTTCCCTGAACTTTTGGAAAGCAATCAGCAGAGTTGGAGAGAGAGAGAGAGAGAGAGGCTTCTGAGGTAGTCTAGTCTCCTTTATTCTTCAATCTACTTCTTTTTTGTCCTTTCTTTTCTTTCTTTCTGTCTTTCTTTTTTTCTCTTTCCTCGCCCTCCCACCCATCCCCAAATCATTATCCCATTCAGAGAAAGCCTAATAGCCTTAATTGTCTTTGCTTGTCATGGCACTCTGATGGCCCATTTTGCTCTTCCAATGCTCACGCTGCTCCTCCGTGGAATAGCCCAGCGAGTCGGCCGGCCTGGGAGGAAAATCACTGCTTATTGATTGCTTTGCTTCTGTTTCATATTGTGAAGCCTCATTCAGAGGCTTAAAGTCTCCTTCTCCGCAAGGCACCGCTTCGCTTTGTTGACCGTGCATGTTTCCCTCCAATCTTATGCCAATTTGTGGAAGTAAAATTATTTACACAATAAAGAAAAGCTAGACCTAGCACGCATATTAGGTAGGCACCTGCACAATGGATCAGAATAGTATTATAAGTCCACATCATCACATGGTTTGATGTGAAAGGCAATTTGCATGTCACTCAAAGTTGTGTGTTTTTTGAAGACACCTACTGTAGGGTAAGGAGCAGAGTCCAGCCTGGCTGTTGTGATTAGTGTTGGGCTTCACACTCTTCCACTGAGTCAAAAAGGCTAAATCAGAAATTAGAGAGCTAGTCTGCTGATGTTGTGGGGATACAGGCATATTTGAGCTTTTATTTTGACATTATAGCTGGATCTAAAGCCCAACATAGGTAATCCGAAGTAATCAACAGTAGTTATGGTGTTAAGTCAAAGCAGGAGTTGTGTATTTGTTTGAAACGATTCAATCATTTCCATTGCTGACTACTCAATCGTTAGGTTAGTTCTCATAACCAACATGACTGTAGGTTTGCGCTCAAACTCGTTTTTAATCATAAAAGACGGAGAAAATTGCTAGGTCTTAACCTGATACTAGGTGAAAGGTTAATGGAGGCATACAACTTACACTATGGCAGGCAAGTTTTACTCAAGCTGATGTCTCACAGGGTTGGGAACCTCCAAACAAGCAGGTCAGACTGTCAGAACAAGAGGGCATATTCCAAGTTCATAAACTTTGAAGGCTCCTATTAGCAAAAAAGAGCAATCTCCAATGGATATTCTATTGCTAGTTAGCCTAGCATTAACCAAAAAAGAGCAATCTCCAATGGATATTCTATTGCTAATTAGCCTAGCGCTGACCTTAATGTCAGCCAAGGTGCCAGCAGCCTATTACTACAGCAGCACAGAGGAAGAGGAATAGCAGATTAGCCACACTCACTGAGAATATGAATACATCGCAGAAAGAATATATATAGAAAGAAATAAAAAATAAAACAAGATACATATTAGCCACACTCACTGAGAATATGAATACATCATCTGTGAATATAGAAAGAAATTAAAAAATAAAACAAGATACATACAGTAGTTACTCAGGGTTCAGTTTGATAGCAGTCAAAGCAGGCTGCATTTAATCGCTTTACTTTGAGTAGTGAGTTTGTTAAAACCTTTTAGCTACATTAAATGAAAAAAGAAACAAAAACAAAAACACCTTGCAGGTCTTTATTTAGCTGTGAGGTGAGGGGTCCAATTAAACCTTACAAAGCTTGTTTGAAAAACTCATTTTTTTTTTGATTAAATGAAAAAAAGTTTTTTTACCTGATCTGATAGGAGTTGCCTTATTCCACCTCCCTTTGAAGTTATGAACTATACATCGGTGAAACATCTAACTGTCACATGATCTTTCAAACTCCTTCTGTATTGGCAGGTGTTGAGCCACTTTGGGAATTTATTTGTAATATACAGTGGTATCATGTATATTTTTTCTATTTTGTTTTAGCAGCCTACTGTATATTTTCTGTAACTTAACTTTTAATTGAATCCTTTGTGAACTTGTGACTTCTACTTCACCTCATTTAGAGAGAAAAAACAGCCTGTACATACTTCCTCATCTTTATTTGGAATGTAAACAAAACAACAGCCTGTACATACTTCCTCATCTTTATTTGGAATGTAAACAAAACAACAGCCTGTACATACTTTCACATCTTTATTTGGAATGTAAACATGAAGATACTTTGACACGCAGATTTGAGGTCATTTTCAACATGAGCTAAAATAAAAGGAAAAGAAGCTGGGTTTTTATTGAAACTCAAATGTGTGTGTGTGTGTGTGTGTGTGTGTGTGTGTGTGTGTGTGTGTGTGTGTGAAAAGCAAGCTTACGACATGCTAACTTTTGTGCTCTCTTGTCTCTTTCAGGAGATCAGCGACTCGGAGATCATGGATCTTAGCAGTAGTTCTCTGGGGCGCATGACGGTGATTCGCCAGGTGTTCCCCCTGTGGAGGGACAGCAACGCCAACTGCATGTGGAACAACCACCGCATCTCCTCCCGCCTCTGTGACCCCCAGGAGGGATACGTCCAGTCACTAGAGGTGGGTCAATATGGGTCTATGAGTCTCTACTCAGAGAGAGATCATAGCCACTGCTGGTCATTAGTATGAATAATAAATAATACAACATGAATATGCATATATAAATATAAGTGTATAAATATAAAAAAATGGAATAAGGTTGAAAATAGCCTGGTCAACAGGGTGTAGGATCTCGGGATGGGATGTCAACCATTGCTTGCCGTTAGATGCCACTTCATTATTCTGTATTTTCTGCTTATTTTCCTACCCCCTGACTGTACTGGGTACACTCAAACTCAAGGGCTATATCGATATATTCACACCAGATTTCTCCTTTTTTAAGCAATGTTATAATGTTGATATTAAGATGTTATAAATGTGGTTAAGCAAATCATTAGCTAAGGAGAAGTACTACGCAAACTAACATAGTGTAAAGCTTGCATGAAAATTTCAAGCTCATCAGTTTTAAAAGCGATATGAAACTGAAGTTATAGAGAGTGATTGGTAAACTGGAAGATTGATTGCGAAGACTGAAGCTTTGTTTCAAACAGAACATTTTCTGTCCATTTGTCTTTTTGATGTTGTTGTTGTTGTTGTTGTTGTAGTTGTTTGTCTTTGCCCTGAGGCCCACAGGAGAGCTGAGCACAGATTGTTGCACTGTGAGATGAACTTTTGTTGACAATGTGTCGCTAATACCATAATATGCTTTAGTCCAACAAAACCCACAACTCCACATATTCTCCCCCTTTCACTGCAGAGCAATTTATCTGATGACAGGGTTGATATTCAGAGACAAAATAATTCTTTTGCAACTAAATCCTTTTCTCAAGTGGTGTGGATATGGCTAAGCCTACAAGTGAATCTTCTGTCAAGGTAAATCCCAACTCCACTTTACTTTGATTGGCTTAAGTGGGAGAGTGGCATTGATAAGCGTTTGTGAGGAATCCTCGGCAAACACAGACTCAGAGTCTCATTGGTAGCGCTTTGGCAAAGTACAGGGGTTGAAAATAACCAAAGCTATTCAACAATGGATTAGTCCTTTTTTACAGAGATGTCAAGCACTTTCAGTCCCAGACAGCACAGTATTAGTGAAGAAAACAGAAGTCATGACCCAAGGTGTTTTCGCTGCATCTTTGCTGCAAGCAAGCTAAGACCCCAAGAGTAGGGCTACCAGAGACTACCATTGGGATACTGTAGGCTTCCATTCCTAGCACAGTATGCTACTATACAGATAGAATCCATTTCCTAGCACAGTATGCTACCATACAGATAGACCTCTGTTTGTCATAGTGTGTTATCACGGTAGGCTAGCATTGGGCTAGGCCTCTATTTCCCATAGTCCCAACACTCTATCTGCCATTCTGATAGGCCTCTGTTTGTCACTCGTAGTGTTATCACAGTAACTGTGCGTTCAGACCGAGACTAATTGAGGCGACTTGGGCGAGGGAAGTAATTGACTAGTACTTTGTATGGAGACGGGCGATTTGGGCGACAAAGGTGGCAGGCGACTTTGGCGACGAAACTTGGGCGATAAAATTACGTTAAACTTTGGTTAACTTTATGTAATGAGTTATGATACGGTTGGTCGATTACCAATGAGAATGTCGATTTACTGGTGAGATGCCTGTAGAGAGGCAGGATAGAACTTTAGAATGCTAACGTCATTTTGAAAAAACAATTGCCGTTTTGGTTGCTGAGCTCAAGCGATGTTTCTTGGGAGTCTTTGGCGACTCTTGGCAATTTATCGCTTGCGGTCTGAACGTACAGTAAGCTACCTCTGTTTCTCATAGTCCCATCACTTTATCTACCATTGGGATACTTAAGACTTCTATTGCACAAGCAATTTATGAGCCAAGACATCCATTTTCATTCACTATCACTTTATACTGTAGTTGCATAACTCTACAACATTGCAGTCATTGCCGTGTACTGAATGGGTGACTGTGACTCTGACAGTAGCAACACAGTAACTGTCTACAAGACAAACAGTGAGGAGGAGGTAGAAGTGCCTCAAAAACAAAAACAGACAAAAAAAAAATGAAGAGATGAGACGACTGCACTTTTTCTCACCATGAGAAGCAACCGCAACAAGCGAAGAGAAGAGACGATAAAGAGGAGGAGAGCAATAGAGAAGAGAATTGGAGAGATGGATGAGGCAGGAAAAGAAGAGAAGAGAAGAGAAGAGGCGAGGCGATCGAGGCAAGGAGAGATGATTACTTCTGTTCTCTTCACCACGAGCAGCTTGTGTCCTGGAGTGCACCCAAGTCTGACTGCAGCACCATCTTCCTCAGCGAGGAAAAGATGAAGGCTTGCTGGGAGACGGAACCATGAGATTGAGAGATGTGTTTCGACAAGTGTGTGTGTGTGTGTGTGTGTGTGTGTGTGTGTGTGTGTGTGTGTGTGTGTGTGAGGTCAGAAGTGTTAGGCATTCATCTCACGCTTACTGTACAGCTGCATTAGAAACTAGTGGAGAAAACTAGTGTGTGTGTGTGTGTGTGTGTGTGTGTTGTGTGTGTGTGTGTGAGTGAGTGAGGTCAGAAGTGTTAGGTATTCATCTCACGCTTACTGTACTGCAGCATTAGAAACTAGTGGAGAAAACTTTGTCCTCATGAGAAGCATACAGTAGGCTGATGGTGTATACTCTCTCTGTGTGTGTGCTGATGGTGTATATACTCTCTCTGTGTGTGTGTGTGTGTGTGTGTGTGTGTGTGTGTGTGTGTGTGTGTGTGTGTGTGTGTGTGTGTGAAATACAAAGACGATGCATAAAACAAGTCTGGCACTGGCACCCTAATACTTCATTGAAAGTCTCCACCCTACTATAGGCTACTGTAAAATACTATACAATATTCTTTTATACTTTACGGTACTATACTGTACTAGACTTTACAGTACTGTACCGTTCCACATCATACCATGTGTTGTGTGAGTATAGACCAGACCTGACTGTGGGGTCATACAAGTATAGTCTATCTGCTCTATGCATTGGACAATGATCACCACCCTCTGCCCATCCCTTTCCCCAAGCAGAAAAACATGTTTACCAGCTACTACAAGTTTTAAAACTGAACCAACTTGTGTCTGCAGACAAATTTAAAGCGTTGATAATTGATATGAATCCTGTACATAAGTGTTCTTGTTTTTGAATTGATTTATTTCCATTTTATTCGTATTTTTATTCTTATAAGTTTTTTCTCTCCTTTGTTCCTTGTCTTTTGTTTTCCCTTGTGTACTATTGTTTGCTTGCATCTTTTTTTTAATTGTCAAATCAGGGCAATGCTGAAAAAGAGCTTGATGCTCAGTCATTCCCTGAATAAACAATGGATGATGATGATGTTTAGCAGTAGGTTCCTGTTCCTGTCTTGCAAAACAGACAGGACATTTGTGCCATGGGGCTATTCGGCTCTCCAATGCCACACAGAAGTGGAGGAGAGTGAGTGATTAAGTCTGTGTTGCACACAGTCAGTCTGTCTGTCTGTCTGTCTGTCTGTCTGCGTCTGTCAGTCTGTCTGTCTGTCTGCCTGTCTGTCTGTCAGTCAGTCTGTCTGTCTTTATGTATCTCAATCTATTTATTACTCTCTGTTATCACTTGCTTTATGATCTGCTTATGACACACTTGTAAGCGGTTGGGTGCTGAGCGCTGATATGTAATGAGTGTGTCCTGCAGATTCAATCAGTCTCCCTGCCGCCCCCGAGAGCTATAAAGATGGCAGGCTGCAAAGTGGGCACATTGTAAAACAGGCGTGTGTTTGAGCCTACATCAGATCAGGCTGCTGTCAGGCTGGGCACACGCTGGGTACACACACAGGAAATGGAGCTTTATCGGGCTTGGCTCTGTGATACTCTGCTGAGTTGGGTCAGTAGGCTTTGATAAAAACATGCCTTTAGCTTGTAAGTGCATCAGAGTCTTCACAATCATGTCCAGACATGTTAGTTAGAGACCATCAAAGCCTCATTGATTACCTCTGATTAGTCCATCAAAGCCTCATAGATTACCTATATAAAGTCCACTATCATTGGGCTGACGTGACAAAACTCTGATAAAGTTGCATGCACTGAGGTTTTCATACGGCACATTCAAGTGATGTGTTTGCTGCATGTGACACATGTTGAATTGTGACATAGTATTATTATTAGATTTATCCTGATTCTATAAGGTCTACAGTTTATACCCCACACACTAAGACACTGTTCACCCATGCAGAAAACAATTTCATTCCTCAAAGTTTACTGTATTAGCATCTTAAATCTAGCCTACAGAGATAATATGATGCTGTTGTGGGTGCTTTATTTGTAAATAGAAATAGAAAACAACGTTAGCCCCTTATATCTAGCCTGCAGAGATAATATGATGCTGTTGTGGGTGCTTTATTTGTATGTTAAGCTGCACCAGCTGCCAGAGTTAAATACACAATGGTGAACTCTGACCTTCTCCTTGATGTTCCAGCCCTCCCACAAGCTAAAATAAACAACAGAAAAGTTGTAGCCGTGGTAACGGTTTTATATTTAAATCCTCCCCCTGCTGGCACCATCTTATGTAACGGTCGGTGGGTTGTGAGGTCTCCAGAACCACCTTCACCCGGACTGAACCCCTTAAACGGTGCTGTAGGGGGACAGATGGGTCGGGAGGCTCCCTGCGGAACTCGAGGTGCTGTTCTGCTGTTCTGCGGTTCTGCTATTCTGCGGTTCTACCTTTGTCTCTCATGCAGAAGAGGGTTAACCTCTCGCCTGGCACTGGACACCAGACTAGTGGTACTAGCCAGGGGAAACAGTCGTCCACACACACACACACACACACACACACACACACACACGCGCGCGCGCGCACACAAACACACGTACACACACACACACAGAGGTAGGCTAACACTGTGAGTAGCCATGCACACACACACACACATACACAGGCAAACACACACAGATGTAGGCCACACACTTATCTACACACAAAGCAACAGACGGAACAGCCATCCACACTCACACACACACACACACACACACACGGGTAGGCCAAACACTCATACATGCACACACAGCAACAGACGAACCAAATAGATGCGCGCACACACACACACACACACACACACACACACACACACACACACACACACACACACACACAGACAGAGAACAGCCATCCACACACTCAGTCAGGCCAGGCAGCCATAGAGAAAGATATAAATGTACACAAACAGACAGACAGACAGACAGACAGACAGAGAGGAAGGAGGGCCGACGGGGAGGCAGACAGACAGAGAGGAAGGAGGGCAGACGGGGAGGCAGATGAACAAGCGGTCGGCCTTCAAGGCCATAAAAGGGGGATGTCAGCAGATTTGTCTTTTCCACAACAAGAGAAAAACACACAATTCCCTTAAGGAGAGATCAGATCCATGGATCAACAAATCAGCAGCCGGTGCCTTTTCCTGTCACTGGGCTGGCCTGTCAGGAAGAACTAGGGATGAAAAAAACAGTGTCCTACTCCAGAAATACACACACACACACACACACACACACACACACACACACACACACACACACACACACACACACACACAGCGAGAGAGTGAGAGGGAGAATAAAGCTTGTGCAAGAGGTTAGTGTGATGTGTTAAATGCAGCAATTTTGTGTGTGTGTGTGTGTGTGTGTGTGTGTGTGTGTGTGTGTGTGTGTGTGTGTGTGTGTTTGATGGGGGGACTAATGGTGGTGCTGTTGAGTGTGAAGTGATGAGGACAGGTGGCAGCGTTTACGAGTCGCTCGGGCAGCCGTGAGTGACAAGGGCACTGGCAGAGCCGTCAGGGGGAGAGGGAGCTGCCAGTACACTTGCACAGGAGTGTGTGTGTGTGTGTGTGTGTGTGTGTGTGTGTGTGTGTCAGGGGGAGAGGTAGCTGCTAGTACACTTGCACAGGACAGCGGCAGGAGTGTGTGTGTGTGTGTGTGTGTGTGTGTGTGTGTGTGTGTCAGTGGGAGAGGGAGCTGCCAGTGCGCTTTCACAGGACAGCAGCAGGAGAGTGTGTGTGTTTGTGTGTGTGTGTGTGTGTGTCAGTGGGAGAGGGAGCTGCCAGTGTGCTTTCACAGGACAGCAGCAGGAGAGAGTGTGTGTGTGTGTGTGTGTGTGTGTGTGTGTGTGTGTGTGTGTGTGTGTTTTGCTGCAAGTGATGGAGGAGCAAAGGAGAGAGCGATAAAAGGAGACAGAGAGAGAGAGAGAGAGAGAGAGAGAGAGAGACCCTTTATTACAAATATATCACAATCAATTTGACACTATTCAAAACATAGAAGGAAATCATAAAAAAAGTTACGAAGGTATATTTTTAAGAGGAAGGATAGGAGACCCTGGAAAAACGGTTTCTGAAAGCTAGGTATTAAAAAAAAAAAAAAATACAATCCCTTGTCTTCAAATTTCCTCTGAAGCCACACCTCCAGAGTACAGGACCAAACGCTGAGGGGGGAGGGACAAACATATCGATGCACATAAGCATTTTTACTGGTTGCTTAAAATGACTGTGTGTGTGTGTGTGTGTGTGTGTGTGTGTGTGTGTGTGTGTGTGTGTGTGTGTGTGTGTGTGTGTGTAGTGTGTTTCTGCTGTATAGGCCTGGGCTGTACACATTGTGTGTGTGTGTGTGTGTGTGTGTGTGTGTGTGTGTGTGTGTGTGTGTGTATGTATGTGTGTAGCTGTGCTATTCTCAGCCCCTGACTCATTCTTCCTTGTTCTCACAATCTACTCCTCTTTTTCCTCTCCATGTTGTCTGTTCATCCTTTCTTCCTCTTTCTCTTTCTCTATCCTCTATTACTCTTTCTCCCTCCTCCTCTTCTTTCTCTTTATTCTTCCTCTTCCATCACTCTCTTCTTCTCCATCCATGTTTCCCACTCTTATGCCCCTCCTCTCTCTCTCTCTCTCTCTCTCTCTCTCTCTCTCTCTCTCTCTCTCTCTCTCTCTCTCTCTCTCTTTCTTTATCTATCTATCTTCCATGCCTGTCACACTCTGTCTCTGTTAACACTTTCTCTCTCCCTCTTATTAATTTTCCTATCCTTGCCCCTTAACCCTCTCTCTCTC
>JAODXP020000226.1:294178-343640 GCA_027497455.2 Sardinella longiceps | reverse complement strand
CTAAGGGTAGAAAAGCGGTATAGAAATATAACTAAAAAGCCTTTGGAGAGCGCGGTCCTCTGCTAAAACCACGGTGGTACCACAAATTCCATATGTTGCGCATCAACAATCAATACCAAAGTTTCATACAAATCCGTGCACTTTTCGATAGTTAAAAGTCAGGCATAGAGTAATTCACAGCTGCGAGTGAAGCCTAGAAGAAAATATCTTGTCTACAGTATGGAGTCGAACTGGCATGACAATGTTTTGAAGGTGTGGTAACTTGGCAAAAAAGAATCACAAATAAGGATTTGCTTATGTCAAATACTCAAATACTTATGCAAAAAGTGTTAAGAACAGGCATTCTAGTTCTAGTGCTTATTTTACAGTACATGGTCATATATTGGCACCTATTGGTCATAACAAGTAATGTACAAAATTGCTGTTGCATTGCAATGCAACACAAGGTGTAGTGTAAATTGATTTACAGTAGGCTAAATTAGTAGAGGGGGCGGGGAAGTCGACTTTTGACCCGTGGCGCCTGGCCTGTTACAATAGTCCTATGATTGCCTATTTACTGGTGTTTTGGTGAGCACCAGATGAAACTGCTTCAATTTGTGGCAACCCATAGCATGAACCCTCAATACTTAGACATGTTTGGACTAGGCTACTTTCTGTTAGAAAAGAGTTTTCCCTATTTTACAACTAAAACAGGATACTGAAGTGAATGTCATGTGTTCTGTTATTTCATTGAGTTAGCCTGTTGGTTTCCATCCAAATAACCCAATGTTGGAATGGAATGCGCTCTGAATGATACAGCGAGTAACGTATAATCTCCAGTGAGTTGAGCGCAATAGGCGGCACAAAAAATCTTTCCCAAACTTGACTCAAACCTGGCTTTATTTTGGTAATGTTTTGGAGGGATGTACAAACTTGGAGGGATGGAACAAACTTGGGTTGCCAAAATCAAACCAAATGCAAACCAATGTGTAGGCCTAACCAAAATAAATTGGGGAATTCCAAAATAAAGCCAAAGCTATTCCAAAACACTAACCCCGCCAGTCACACAATCTTTTGCTTGACCGTAAAGGTGCCATAAATAGACAAACTAAAACAGTTGCCTTTTTACTATAATGGCAGAACAAATAGATGGCAAAAAGGCTCAAGATAAGCCAAACTATCACCAAAATGTATATGAGTCGGTTCTGGGTGTTGGCATTGAAAGTCTTTTGCAGTCAATACTTACTTCTACGAGAAAGAGCAGGGTTTCTCAAAGTTTTGATGAGGGCCAATTTACGGACCCAACATTGAACTGAAGGCTGCCAAAGGGGACGGAGGTGTGACAGGGGGCAGATGTTATTACAGACTGCCAGAAATGTATCCGAGGGCTCCCATTGACCCCCAGGCCACACTTTGAAAATCTATGAGATAGAGTAATACTGTCTTTGATTGCATAGATCATTTTTGATTATCTATAAAAGCAGAGTTAGGCTGATTTTTGTTCTGTTAACCACTGGGCAGGAGTCATCTTAGATACAGCAGGCCTGTATGTAGTTTTGTTATTTCCATCAAAATGTGTGTGCACCTTCATACTATCTCGGCTCGTAATTTGTCATTGGTGGAGTTACACTGGTGACACCTGTTTCTTCTCACCTGTGTCCTACGTAATTGGGCCTATTTCTTGTATATAAACACAATGAAACAAATCTATCCTACTGTATGCATATTGTCAAATGTTCTCAGCTGTCATGGAACTTGAAGAGGAAGTGGAGACAATGCTCAGGGAGGCTGAAAGAGCAGAAGAGGAGGCCTTAGTCAGAGAGACTGAGCAGACGGTCAAGAGCTACATGGTATCTCTACATCTTCATATTTCAACACTATGGAGCAGGTTTTTTTTTAGCACTTTACATTAAAGCCTGTGAAGTACTGGGTAAGGAGTGCATAAAAACAGTGTGACAAAAAGTTTCAATGTAAAAGCAATGGAGCACTTCATGCATAGCACTTAATGCATAAGTTTTCAAATGGTGCAGATTGCGCTAAAATTCTAATTACATGACTGTGAAGGTGAAAGCCAGAGCTCCAAATGGTTTACAAGTATTCATTCTTTCTTGTTGATGTGTTTCCACAACAAATTCATAGGCTTGATGCTAACGTATATTCTCACATCATTTTGTTATGTCAAGATGCCAGTAATCAAAGATATTATTAACTTACCAATCATCGAAGTTTCAACCTCAGCATCTATAAAAGGCACAATTAGAACTAGATTTGCAATTCCAAGGAATTACACAGTGCATGCAAACGTTTAAAAAAGTACACTTAGAAAGTGATCGTAGAAAAAAAGTAGAAAAGTAGAGTAAAGAGGAAACTTGTTTAGGCAATCAAAGTTACTAGTCAAGTAGCAAAGAAAATGTTGCTACCTTGATCATGTTGTTGAATAGTTGAAAAAAAAGAAAATGGTGCTGGTTGCTGTATTGGTTGTTATGTTGATTGCAAGGGTACTTTTGGTTGTTGTTAGGCCATTGCTAGGGCGGATATGGTGGTTACTATGCTGGTTGTTACATTGATCATGTTGGTTGCTATGTCTAGTGCTTGGTCATCAGTGTGGAAGCGGTTCCTAGGACATTGCAGGGCTTCTTGAGGTTGTTGCTAGGCTGTTGCCAGGTAAGTTATGGTGGTTGCTACGTTGATCATGTTGGTTGTAATGTTCATTGCTAGGTCATTGTGGAAGTGCTTCCTGGAAGGTGGCATTGGTGCTTAAGGTTGTTGTTAGGCAGTTGCTAGGGTGGACATGTAGGTTGCTATGCTGGTTGCTACGTTGATCATGTTGGTTGCCATGTTCATTGCTATATCATTATTGATGGAGTGGTTCTAAAGACATTGCAAGGCTGCTGGAGGCAGTTGCTAGGCTGTTGCTAGGGCGGATATGGTGGTTGCTATGCTGTTTGCCATGTTTAGCATGTTGGTTGCTATGTCAATTGCCATAGGGGTGTCTGAAGTTGTTACTAGGCCATTGCGAGGGCGGATATGTTGGTTGCTACATTGATCTTGTTGGTTGATATATTGCTAGGTCATCATGGGAGTTGTTTTAGCAGTGGCTATTGTTAATGTTGATGAATGGGTGATTATTGAATAGTTGAAAAAAAAAAAGATAGTTGATCACAGTTCGAATGAACATGGCCCGTATCAGTAGTTAAATTAGTGATAAAGGTGGATGCAGCCTTTGGCTGCGTCAAATGGTTCGTTGTTGATGATTACATAAAAAGTTGCTTTGTGTAAATTTGTTTAAAAATGTTGAAATAGGAAATAGTTGAAATAGGAAAAGATGAGGAAAAAAAGTTGCAAAAAATGTTGAATATAATACAGTGAATTGAAGAGAAAAAAAGGAAAATATGTAGGCTAGGCCTGAAAGGTTGCCAAAAAGTTGAAGAGATAGTACAGAGAATTGAAGAGAAAAAGGCAAAGATGTACAGTAAAAAGTTGGCAAAAAGTTGAAGGGAAATAGGCAAAAATGTAAAATGTCGATTAAAAAGTGAATAGATAATTGAAGAGAATTGAAGACAAAAATGTGAAGAGGTAAATAGTTGCCAAAAGTTGAACAGATAATACAGAGAATCAAAGAAAAAAATGACAAAGATGAAAAAGTTGTCAAAAGTTGAATAGATGATACAGAGAATTGAATAGAAAAAGACAGTAGAAGAGGGGAAAGGCAAAGAGGCTCGCTTCGCGAGCCCTTTGCCTCAGCAAATGGAAGTGAAATAAGCTTAAATAGCCCATTAGGTTAATAGAAATGAACCGGAAAGGTTAATACAGCAGATAACAGAATGTTCGTGGAAATAGAATCCTAGAAGTTCCACTAGTCTGCTGAAAGTTCTCTGCAATGTTTACAGTAGTCAAGAAAGCAACAATAGAATGTTTACAGTAGTTAAGGTAGCAACAATAGGAAGTAGAATTCTGTTGTGGAACTCTGAAAATTCCATAATTTGTGAAAAAAAAGCACTTTTTTCGCTCGTTTATCGCAGATAGTAGAAAAAGTAAAAATAGTAGAAAAGTGAAATGTCATAGCATAACAACACAAATCGAGACCTACGAGATGAAGTTTGAATGAAGTTTCTAGGTGAAACGGTTATTGAGAAAAAGCGAGCATTGAAGAATAATAATAATAAGAACTAGATTTGCAATTCCAAGGAATTACACAGTGCATGCAAACGTTTAAAAAGTGCACTTAGAAAGTGACATTAGAAAAAAAGTAGAAAAGTAGAGTAAAGAGGAAACTTGTTTAGGCAATCAAAGTTACTAGTTAAGTAGCAAAGAAAATGTTGCTACCTTGATCATGTAGTTGAATAGTTGAAAAAAAAGAAAATGGTGCTGGTTGCTGTGTTGGTTGCTATGTTGATTACAAGGGTACTTTTGGTTGTTGTTAGGCCGTTGCTTGGGGCAGATATGGTGGTTGCTATGCTGGTTGTTACATTGATCATGTTGGTTGCTATGTCTAGTGCTTGGTCATCAGTGTGGAAGCGGTTCCTAGGACATTGCAGGGCTTCTTGAGTTTATTGCTAGGCTGTTGCCAGGGAAATTATGGTGGTTGCTATGCTGATTGCTACGTTGATCATGTTGGTTGCAATGTTCATTGCTAGGTCATCATTGTGGAAGTGCTTCCATGAAGGTGGCATTGGTGCTTAAGGTTGTTGTTCGGCAGTTGCTAGGGTGGACATGTAAGTTGCTATGCTGGTTGCTACGTTGATCATGTTGGTTGCTATGTTCATTGCTATATCATTATTGCTGGAATGGTTGTAAAGGCTGAGATGTACAGTAAAAAGTTGGCAAAAAGTTGAAGGGAAATAGGCAAAAATGGCAAATGTCGATGAAAAAGTGAATAGATAATTGAAGAGAATTGAAGACAAAAAGGTGAAGACGTAAATAGTTGCCAAAAGTTGAACAGATAATACAGAGAATCAAAGAAAAAAATGGCAAAGATGAAAAAGTTGTTAAAAGTTGAATAGATGATACAGAGAATTGAAAAGAAAAAGACAGTAGTAGAGGGGAAAAGGCAAAGAGGCTGGCTTCGCGAGCCCTTTGCCTCAGCAAATGGAAGTGAAATAAGCTTAAATAGCCCATTAGGTTAATAGAAATGAACTGGAAAGGTTAATACAGCAGATAACAGAATGTTCGTGGAAATAGAATCCTAGAAGTTCCACTAGTCTGCTGAAAGTTCTCTGGAATGTTTACAGTAGTCAAGAAAGCAACAATAGAATGTTTACAGTAGTTAAGGTAGCAACAATAGGAAGTAGAATTCTGTTGTGGAACTCTGAAAATTCCATAATTTGTGAAAAAAAGCACTTTTTTCGCTCGTTTATCGCAGATAGTAGAAAAAGTAAAAATAGTAGAAAAGTGAAATGTCATAGCATAACAACACAAATCGAGACCTACGAGATGAAGTTTGAATGAAGTTTCTAGGTGAAACGGTTATTGAGAAAAAACGAGCATTGAAGAATAATAATAACTAGATTTGCAATTCCAAGGAATTACACAGTGCATGCAAACGTTTAAAAAAGTGCACTTAGAAAGTGACATTAGAAAAAAAGTAGAAAAGTAGAGTAAAGAGGAAACTTGTTTAGGCAATCAAAGTTACTAGTTAAGTAGCAAAGAAAATGTTGCTACCTTGATCATGTAGTTGAATAGTTGAAAAAAAAGAAAATGGTGCTGGTTGCTGTGTTGGTTGCTACAGTATGTTGATTGCAAGTGTAGCCGGTGGCGGTCCGCACCGCACACGCCACCCCGCAAGCTACAATCTCCTGGCGTGGGAGTGGAACACTCTAACCAACTGAGCTAAAGCCCAAGCTTCTAACTCAGCGTGTTAGAAGCGCCCATGGAATTGGGTGATGAGGATTTACACACTACCGCCGCGCTAGCTGGCCTCCGTTACACAAGGGTACTTTTGGTTATTGTTAGGCCGTTGCTAGGGCGGATATGGTGGTTGCTATGCTGCTTGTTATGTTGGTTGCTATGGCTAGTGCTTGGTCATCAGTGTGGAAGCGGTTCCTAGGACATTGCAGGGCTACTTGAGGTTGTTGTTAGGCTGTTGCCAGGGCAGATATGTTGGTTGCTATGCTGGTTGCTACGTTGATCATGTTAGTTGCAATGTTCATTGCTAGGTCATCATTGTGGAAGTGCTTCCTGGAAGGTGGCATTAGTGCTTAAGGTTGTTGTTAGGCAGTTGCTAGGGTGGACATGTAGATTGCTATGCTGGTTGCTATGTTGATCATGTTGGTTGCTATGTTTATTGCTATATCATTATTGCTGGAATGGTTGTAAAGGCTGCTGGAGGCAGTTGCTAGGCTGTTGCTAGGGCAGATATGGTGGTTGCTATGCTGTTTGCCATGTTGAGCATGTTGGTTGCTATGTCAATTGCCATGTCATCATTGTGGAACTGGTTCCCAGGACATTGTAGGGGTGTCTGAGGTACTAGGTCATCATGCTACTAGGCCATTGCGAGGGTGGATATGTTGGTTGCTACATTGATCTTGTTGGTTGCTATGTATATTGCTAGGTCATCATGGGAGTTGTAAGCAGTGACTATTGTTAATGTTGATGAATGGGTGATTATTGAATAGTTGAAAAAAAAGATAGTTGATGATCGTTCGAATGAACATGGCCTGTATCAGTAGTTGAATTAGTGGTAAAAGGTCAAATGGTTCGTTGTTGATGATTACATAAAAAGTTGGTTTGTGTCAATTTGTTTAAAAATGTTGAAATAGGAAAAGATGTAAAAAAAAAAAAAAGTTGCAAAAAATGTTGAATATAATACAGAGAATTGAAGAGAAAAAAAGGATAATATGTAGACTAGGCTTGAAAGGTTGCCAAAAAGTTGAATAGATGATACAGAGAATTGAAGAGAAAAAGGCAAAGATGTACAGTAAAAAGTTGGCAAAAAGTTGAATAGATTAATACAGAGAATTGAAGAGAAAAAGGCAAAAATGTAAAATGTTGTTGAAAAAGTGAATAGATAATACAGAGAATTGAAGACAAAAATGTGAAGAGGTAAATAGTTGCCAACAAGTTGAACAGATAATACAGAGAATCAAAGAAAAAAATGACAAAGATGAAAAAGTTGTCAAAAGTTGAATAGATGATACAGAGAATTGAAAAGAAAAAGACAGTAGAAGAGGGAAAAGGCAAAGAGGCTCGCTTAGCGAGCCCTTTGCCTCAGCAAATGGAAGTGAAAAAACCTTAAATAGCCCATTAGTTTAATAGAAATTACCTGGAAAGGTTAATAAAGCAGATAACAGAATGTTCGTGGAAATAGAATCCTATAAGTTCCACTAGTCTGCTGAAAGTTCTCTGGAATGTTTACAGTAGTCAAGAAAGCAACAATAGAATGTTTACAGTAGTTAAGGGAAGCAACAGTAGGAAGTAGAATTCTGTTATGGAACTCTCAAAATTCCATCATTTCTGGAAAAAAGCTCTTTTTCGCTCGTTTATCGCAGATAGTGGAAAAAGTAAAAATAGTACAAAAGAGAAAAGTCTTAGCATAACAATAGAAGTTGAGACCTACAAGATGAAGTTTGAATGAAGTTTCTAGGTGAAACGGTTAGTGAGAAAAAGCGTGCATAGAAGAATAATAAGAATAAGAATAAGAAGAAGAAGCCAACGGATAACAAGACAGTGCATCGCTATGCATGCACTGTAATAATAATAAAAAGAAGAAGAAGCCAACGGAGAACAGTACAGTGCATCGCTTTGCATGCACTGTAACTAGATTTGCAATTCCAAGGAATTACACAGTGCATGCAAACGTTTAAAAAAGTGCACTTAGAAAGTGACATTAGAAAAAAAAGTAGAAAAGTAGAGTAAAGAGGAAACTTGTTTAGGCAATCAAAGTTACTAGTTAAGTAGCAAAGAAAATGTTGCTACCTTGATCATGTAGTTGAATAGTTGAAAAAAAAGAAAATGGTGCTGGTTGCTGTGTTGGTTGCTATGTTGATTACAAGGGTACTTTTGGTTGTTGTTAGGCCGTTGCTTGGGGCAGATATGGTGGTTGCTATGCTGGTTGTTACATTGATCATGTTGGTTGCTATGTCTAGTGCTTGGTCATCAGTGTGGAAGCGGTTCCTAGGACATTGCAGGGCTTCTTGAGTTTATTGCTAGGCTGTTGCCAGGGAAATTATGGTGGTTGCTATGCTGATTGCTACGTTGATCATGTTGGTTGCAATGTTCATTGCTAGGTCATCATTGTGGAAGTGCTTCCATGAAGGTGGCATTGGTGCTTAAGGTTGTTGTTCGGCAGTTGCTAGGGTGGACATGTAAGTTGCTATGCTGGTTGCTACGTTGATCATGTTGGTTGCTATGTTCATTGCTATATCATTATTGCTGGAATGGTTGTAAAGGCTGAGATGTACAGTAAAAAGTTGGCAAAAAGTTGAAGGGAAATAGGCAAAAATGGCAAATGTCGATGAAAAAGTGAATAGATAATTGAAGAGAATTGAAGACAAAAAGGTGAAGACGTAAATAGTTGCCAAAAGTTGAACAGATAATACAGAGAATCAAAGAAAAAAATGGCAAAGATGAAAAAGTTGTTAAAAGTTGAATAGATGATACAGAGAATTGAAAAGAAAAAGACAGTAGTAGAGGGAAAAGGCAAAGAGGCTCGCTTCGCGAGCCCTTTGCCTCAGCAAATGGAAGTGAAATAAGCTTAAATAGCCCATTAGGTTAATAGAAATGAACTGGAAAGGTTAATACAGCAGATAACAGAATGTTCGTGGAAATAGAATCCTAGAAGTTCCACTAGTCTGCTGAAAGTTCTCTGGAATGTTTACAGTAGTCAAGAAAGCAACAATAGAATGTTTACAGTAGTTAAGGTAGCAACAATAGGAAGTAGAATTCTGTTGTGGAACTCTGAAAATTCCATAATTTGTGAAAAAAAAGCACTTTTTTCGCTCGTTTATCGCAGATAGTAGAAAAAGTAAAAATAGTAGAAAAGTGAAATGTCATAGCATAACAACACAAATCGAGACCTACGAGATGAAGTTTGAATGAAGTTTCTAGGTGAAACGGTTATTGAGAAAAAGCGAGCATTGAAGAATAATAATAACTAGATTTGCAATTCCAAGGAATTACACAGTGCATGCAAACGTTTAAAAAAGTGCACTTAGAAAGTGACATTAGAAAAAAAAGTAGAAAAGTAGAGTAAAGAGGAAACTTGTTTAGGCAATCAAAGTTACTAGTTAAGTAGCAAAGAAAATGTTGCTACCTTGATCATGTAGTTGAATAGTTGAAAAAAAAGAAAATGGTGCTGGTTGCTGTGTTGGTTGCTACAGTATGTTGATTGCAAGTGTAGCTGGTGGCGGTCCGCACCGCACACGCCACCCCGCAAGCTACAATCTCCTGGCGTGGGAGTGGAACACTCTAACCAACTGAGCTAAAGCCCAAGCTTCTAACTCAGCGTGTTAGAAGCGCCCATGGAATTGGGTGATGAGGATTTACACACTACCGCCGCGCTAGCTGGCCTCCGTTACACAAGGGTACTTTTGGTTATTGTTAGGCCGTTGCTAGGGCGGATATGGTGGTTGCTATGCTGCTTGTTATGTTGGTTGCTATGGCTAGTGCTTGGTCATCAGTGTGGAAGCGGTTCCTAGGACATTGCAGGGCTACTTGAGGTTGTTGTTAGGCTGTTGCCAGGGCAGATATGTTGGTTGCTATGCTGGTTGCTACGTTGATCATGTTAGTTGCAATGTTCATTGCTAGGTCATCATTGTGGAAGTGCTTCCTGGAAGGTGGCATTAGTGCTTAAGGTTGTTGTTAGGCAGTTGCTAGGGTGGACATGTAGATTGCTATGCTGGTTGCTATGTTGATCATGTTGGTTGCTATGTTTATTGCTATATCATTATTGCTGGAATGGTTGTAAAGGCTGCTGGAGGCAGTTGCTAGGCTGTTGCTAGGGCAGATATGGTGGTTGCTATGCTGTTTGCCATGTTGAGCATGTTGGTTGCTATGTCAATTGCCATGTCATCATTGTGGAACTGGTTCCCAGGACATTGTAGGGGTGTCTGAGGTACTAGGTCATCATGCTACTAGGCCATTGCGAGGGTGGATATGTTGGTTGCTACATTGATCTTGTTGGTTGCTATGTATATTGCTAGGTCATCATGGGAGTTGTAAGCAGTGACTATTGTTAATGTTGATGAATGGGTGATTATTGAATAGTTGAAAAAAAAAGATAGTTGATGATCGTTCGAATGAACATGGCCTGTATCAGTAGTTGAATTAGTGGTAAAAGGTCAAATGGTTCGTTGTTGATGATTACATAAAAAGTTGGTTTGTGTCAATTTGTTTAAAAATGTTGAAATAGGAAAAGATGTAAAAAAAAAAAAAAAGTTGCAAAAAATGTTGAATATAATACAGAGAATTGAAGAGAAAAAAAGGATAATATGTAGACTAGGCTTGAAAGGTTGCCAAAAAGTTGAATAGATGATACAGAGAATTGAAGAGAAAAAGGCAAAGATGTACAGTAAAAAGTTGGCAAAAAGTTGAATAGATTAATACAGAGAATTGAAGAGAAAAAGGCAAAAATGTAAAATGTTGTTGAAAAAGTGAATAGATAATACAGAGAATTGAAGACAAAAATGTGAAGAGGTAAATAGTTGCCAACAAGTTGAACAGATAATACAGAGAATCAAAGAAAAAAATGACAAAGATGAAAAAGTTGTCATAAGTTGAATAGATGATACAGAGAATTGAAAAGAAAAAGACAGTAGAAGAGGGAAAAGGCAAAGAGGCTCGCTTCGCGAGCCCTTTGCCTCAGCGAATGGAAGTGAAAAAACCTTAAATAGCCCATTAGTTTAATAGAAATTACCTGGAAAGGTTAATAAAGCAGATAACAGAATGTTCGTGGAAATAGAATCCTATAAGTTCCACTAGTCTGCTGAAAGTTCTCTGGAATGTTTACAGTAGTCAAGAAAGCAACAATAGAATGTTTACAGTAGTTAAGGGAAGCAACAGTAGGAAGTAGAATTCTGTTATGGAACTCTCAAAATTCCATCATTTCTGGAAAAAAAGCTCTTTTTCGCTCGTTTATCGCAGATAGTGGAAAAAGTAAAAATAGTACAAAAGAGAAAAGTCTTAGCATAACAATAGAAGTTGAGACCTACAAGATGAAGTTTGAATGAAGTTTCTAGGTGAAACGGTTAGTGAGAAAAAGCGTGCATAGAAGAATAATAAGAATAAGAATAAGAAGAAGAAGCCAACGGATAACAAGACAGTGCATCGCTATGCATGCACTGTAATAATAATAAAAAGAAGAAGAAGCCAACGGAGAACAGTACAGTGCATCGCTTTGCATGCACTGTAACTAGATTTGCAATTCCAAGGAATTACACAGTGCATGCAAACGTTTAAAAAAGTGCACTTAGAAAGTGACATTAGAAAAAAAAGTAGAAAAGTAGAGTAAAGAGGAAACTTGTTTAGGCAATCAAAGTTACTAGTTAAGTAGCAAAGAAAATGTTGCTACCTTGATCATGTAGTTGAATAGTTGAAAAAAAAGAAAATGGTGCTGGTTGCTGTGTTGGTTGCTATGTTGATTACAAGGGTACTTTTGGTTGTTGTTAGGCCGTTGCTTGGGGCAGATATGGTGGTTGCTATGCTGGTTGTTACATTGATCATGTTGGTTGCTATGTCTAGTGCTTGGTCATCAGTGTGGAAGCGGTTCCTAGGACATTGCAGGGCTTCTTGAGTTTATTGCTAGGCTGTTGCCAGGGAAATTATGGTGGTTGCTATGCTGATTGCTACGTTGATCATGTTGGTTGCAATGTTCATTGCTAGGTCATCATTGTGGAAGTGCTTCCATGAAGGTGGCATTGGTGCTTAAGGTTGTTGTTCGGCAGTTGCTAGGGTGGACATGTAAGTTGCTATGCTGGTTGCTACGTTGATCATGTTGGTTGCTATGTTCATTGCTATATCATTATTGCTGGAATGGTTGTAAAGGCTGAGATGTACAGTAAAAAGTTGGCAAAAAGTTGAAGGGAAATAGGCAAAAATGGCAAATGTCGATGAAAAAGTGAATAGATAATTGAAGAGAATTGAAGACAAAAAGGTGAAGACGTAAATAGTTGCCAAAAGTTGAACAGATAATACAGAGAATCAAAGAAAAAAATGGCAAAGATGAAAAAGTTGTTAAAAGTTGAATAGATGATACAGAGAATTGAAAAGAAAAAGACAGTAGTAGAGGGAAAAGGCAAAGAGGCTCGCTTCGCGAGCCCTTTGCCTCAGCAAATGGAAGTGAAATAAGCTTAAATAGCCCATTAGGTTAATAGAAATGAACTGGAAAGGTTAATACAGCAGATAACAGAATGTTCGTGGAAATAGAATCCTAGAAGTTCCACTAGTCTGCTGAAAGTTCTCTGGAATGTTTACAGTAGTCAAGAAAGCAACAATAGAATGTTTACAGTAGTTAAGGTAGCAACAATAGGAAGTAGAATTCTGTTGTGGAACTCTGAAAATTCCATAATTTGTGAAAAAAAAGCACTTTTTTCGCTCGTTTATCGCAGATAGTAGAAAAAGTAAAAATAGTAGAAAAGTGAAATGTCATAGCATAACAACACAAATCGAGACCTACGAGATGAAGTTTGAATGAAGTTTCTAGGTGAAACGGTTATTGAGAAAAAGCGAGCATTGAAGAATAATAATAACTAGATTTGCAATTCCAAGGAATTACACAGTGCATGCAAACGTTTAAAAAAGTGCACTTAGAAAGTGACATTAGAAAAAAAAGTAGAAAAGTAGAGTAAAGAGGAAACTTGTTTAGGCAATCAAAGTTACTAGTTAAGTAGCAAAGAAAATGTTGCTACCTTGATCATGTAGTTGAATAGTTGAAAAAAAAGAAAATGGTGCTGGTTGCTGTGTTGGTTGCTACAGTATGTTGATTGCAAGTGTAGCCGGTGGCGGTCCGCACCGCACACGCCACCCCGCAAGCTACAATCTCCTGGCGTGGGAGTGGAACACTCTAACCAACTGAGCTAAAAGCCCAAGCTTCTAACTCAGCGTGTTAGAAGCGCCCATGGAATTGGGTGATGAGGATTTACACACTACCGCCGCGCTAGCTGGCCTCCGTTACACAAGGGTACTTTTGGTTATTGTTAGGCCGTTGCTAGGGCGGATATGGTGGTTGCTATGCTGCTTGTTATGTTGGTTGCTATGGCTAGTGCTTGGTCATCAGTGTGGAAGCGGTTCCTAGGACATTGCAGGGCTACTTGAGGTTGTTGTTAGGCTGTTGCCAGGGCAGATATGTTGGTTGCTATGCTGGTTGCTACGTTGATCATGTTAGTTGCAATGTTCATTGCTAGGTCATCATTGTGGAAGTGCTTCCTGGAAGGTGGCATTAGTGCTTAAGGTTGTTGTTAGGCAGTTGCTAGGGTGGACATGTAGATTGCTATGCTGGTTGCTATGTTGATCATGTTGGTTGCTATGTTTATTGCTATATCATTATTGCTGGAATGGTTGTAAAGGCTGCTGGAGGCAGTTGCTAGGCTGTTGCTAGGGCAGATATGGTGGTTGCTATGCTGTTTGCCATGTTGAGCATGTTGGTTGCTATGTCAATTGCCATGTCATCATTGTGGAACTGGTTCCCAGGACATTGTAGGGGTGTCTGAGGTACTAGGTCATCATGCTACTAGGCCATTGCGAGGGTGGATATGTTGGTTGCTACATTGATCTTGTTGGTTGCTATGTATATTGCTAGGTCATCATGGGAGTTGTAAGCAGTGACTATTGTTAATGTTGATGAATGGGTGATTATTGAATAGTTGAAAAAAAAGATAGTTGATGATCGTTCGAATGAACATGGCCTGTATCAGTAGTTGAATTAGTGGTAAAAGGTCAAATGGTTCGTTGTTGATGATTACATAAAAAGTTGGTTTGTGTCAATTTGTTTAAAAATGTTGAAATAGGAAAAGATGTAAAAAAAAAAAAAAAAGTTGCAAAAAATGTTGAATATAATACAGAGAATTGAAGAGAAAAAAAGGATAATATGTAGACTAGGCTTGAAAGGTTGCCAAAAAGTTGAATAGATGATACAGAGAATTGAAGAGAAAAAGGCAAAGATGTACAGTTAAAAGTTGGCAAAAAGTTGAATAGATTAATACAGAGAATTGAAGAGAAAAAGGCAAAAATGTAAAATGTAGTTGAAAAAGTGAATAGATAATACAGAGAATTGAAGACAAAAATGTGAAGATGTAAATAGTTGCCAAAAGTTGAACAGATAATACAGAGAATCAAAGAAAAAAATGACAAAGATGAAAAAGTTGTCAAAAGTTGAATAGATGATACAGAGAATTGAATAGAAAAAGACAGTAGAAGAGGGGAAGGCAAAGAGGCTCGCTCGCGAGCCCTTTGCCTCAGCAAATGGAAGTGAAAAAACCTTAAATAGCCCATTAGTTTAATAGAAATGAACTGGAAAGGTTAACACAGCAGATAACAGAATGTTCGTGGAAATAGAATCCTAGAAGTTCCACTAGTCTGCTGAAAGTTCTCTGGAATGTTTACAGTAATCAAGAAAGCAACAATAGAATGTTTACAGTAGTTAAGGGAAGCAACAGTAGGAAGTAGAATTCTGTTATGGAACTATCAAAATTCCATCATTTCTGGAAAAAAAGCTCTTTTTTGCTCGTTTATCGCAGATAGTGGAAAAAGTAAAAATAGTAGAAAAGAGAAAAGTCTTAGCATAACAATAGAAATTGAGACCTACAAGGTGAAGTTTGAATGAAGTTTCTAGGTGAAACGGTTATTGAGAAAAAGCGTGCATAGAAGAATAATAAGAATAAGAATAAGAAGAAGAAGCCAACGGATAACAAGACAGTGCATCGCTATGCATGCACTGTAATAATAAAAAGAAGAAGAAGCCAACGGAGAACAGTACAGTGCATCGCTTTGCATGCACTGTAACTAGATTTGCAATTCCAAGGAATTACACAGTGCATGCAAACGTTTAAAAAAGTGCACTTAGAAAGTGACATTAGAAAAAAAGTAGAAAAGTAGAGTAAAGAGGAAACTTGTTTAGGCAATCAAAGTTACTAGTTAAGTAGCAAAGAAAATGTTGCTACCTTGATCATGTAGTTGAATAGTTGAAAAAAAAGAAAATGGTGCTGGTTGCTGTGTTGGTTGCTATGTTGATTACAAGGGTACTTTTGGTTGTTGTTAGGCCGTTGCTTGGGGCAGATATGGTGGTTGCTATGCTGGTTGTTACATTGATCATGTTGGTTGCTATGTCTAGTGCTTGGTCATCAGTGTGGAAGCGGTTCCTAGGACATTGCAGGGCTTCTTGAGTTTATTGCTAGGCTGTTGCCAGGGAAATTATGGTGGTTGCTATGCTGATTGCTACGTTGATCATGTTGGTTGCAATGTTCATTGCTAGGTCATCATTGTGGAAGTGCTTCCATGAAGGTGGCATTGGTGCTTAAGGTTGTTGTTCGGCAGTTGCTAGGGTGGACATGTAAGTTGCTATGCTGGTTGCTACGTTGATCATGTTGGTTGCTATGTTCATTGCTATATCATTATTGCTGGAATGGTTGTAAAGGCTGAGATGTACAGTAAAAAGTTGGCAAAAAGTTGAAGGGAAATAGGCAAAAATGGCAAATGTCGATGAAAAAGTGAATAGATAATTGAAGAGAATTGAAGACAAAAAGGTGAAGACGTAAATAGTTGCCAAAAGTTGAACAGATAATACAGAGAATCAAAGAAAAAAATGGCAAAGATGAAAAAGTTGTTAAAAGTTGAATAGATGATACAGAGAATTGAAAAGAAAAAGACAGTAGTAGAGGGAAAAGGCAAAGAGGCTCGCTTCGCGAGCCCTTTGCCTCAGCAAATGGAAGTGAAATAAGCTTAAATAGCCCATTAGGTTAATAGAAATGAACTGGAAAGGTTAATACAGCAGATAACAGAATGTTCGTGGAAATAGAATCCTAGAAGTTCCACTAGTCTGCTGAAAGTTCTCTGGAATGTTTACAGTAGTCAAGAAAGCAACAATAGAATGTTTACAGTAGTTAAGGTAGCAACAATAGGAAGTAGAATTCTGTTGTGGAACTCTGAAAATTCCATAATTTGTGAAAAAAAAGCACTTTTTTCGCTCGTTTATCGCAGATAGTAGAAAAAGTAAAAATAGTAGAAAAGTGAAATGTCATAGCATAACAACACAAATCGAGACCTACGAGATGAAGTTTGAATGAAGTTTCTAGGTGAAACGGTTATTGAGAAAAAGCGAGCATTGAAGAATAATAATAACTAGATTTGCAATTCCAAGGAATTACACAGTGCATGCAAACGTTTAAAAAAGTGCACTTAGAAAGTGACATTAGAAAAAAAAGTAGAAAAGTAGAGTAAAGAGGAAACTTGTTTAGGCAATCAAAGTTACTAGTTAAGTAGCAAAGAAAATGTTGCTACCTTGATCATGTAGTTGAATAGTTGAAAAAAAAAGAAAATGGTGCTGGTTGCTGTGTTGGTTGCTACAGTATGTTGATTGCAAGTGTAGCCGGTGGCGGTCCGCACCGCACACGCCACCCCGCAAGCTACAATCTCCTGGCGTGGGAGTGGAACACTCTAACCAACTGAGCTAAAAGCCCAAGCTTCTAACTCAGCGTGTTAGAAGCGCCCATGGAATTGGGTGATGAGGATTTACACACTACCGCCGCGCTAGCTGGCCTCCGTTACACAAGGGTACTTTTGGTTATTGTTAGGCCGTTGCTAGGGCGGATATGGTGGTTGCTATGCTGCTTGTTATGTTGGTTGCTATGGCTAGTGCTTGGTCATCAGTGTGGAAGCGGTTCCTAGGACATTGCAGGGCTACTTGAGGTTGTTGTTAGGCTGTTGCCAGGGCAGATATGTTGGTTGCTATGCTGGTTGCTACGTTGATCATGTTAGTTGCAATGTTCATTGCTAGGTCATCATTGTGGAAGTGCTTCCTGGAAGGTGGCATTAGTGCTTAAGGTTGTTGTTAGGCAGTTGCTAGGGTGGACATGTAGATTGCTATGCTGGTTGCTATGTTGATCATGTTGGTTGCTATGTTTATTGCTATATCATTATTGCTGGAATGGTTGTAAAGGCTGCTGGAGGCAGTTGCTAGGCTGTTGCTAGGGCAGATATGGTGGTTGCTATGCTGTTTGCCATGTTGAGCATGTTGGTTGCTATGTCAATTGCCATGTCATCATTGTGGAACTGGTTCCCAGGACATTGTAGGGGTGTCTGAGGTACTAGGTCATCATGCTACTAGGCCATTGCGAGGGTGGATATGTTGGTTGCTACATTGATCTTGTTGGTTGCTATGTATATTGCTAGGTCATCATGGGAGTTGTAAGCAGTGACTATTGTTAATGTTGATGAATGGGTGATTATTGAATAGTTGAAAAAAAAAGATAGTTGATGATCGTTCGAATGAACATGGCCTGTATCAGTAGTTGAATTAGTGGTAAAAGGTCAAATGTTTCGTTGTTGATGATTACATAAAAAGTTGGTTTGTGTCAATTTGTTTAAAAATGTTGAAATAGGAAAAGATGTAAAAAAAAAAAAAAGTTGCAAAAAATGTTGAATATAATACAGAGAATTGAAGAGAAAAAAAGGATAATATGTAGACTAGGCTTGAAAGGTTGCCAAAAAGTTGAATAGATGATACAGAGAATTGAAGAGAAAAAGGCAAAGATGTACAGTAAAAAGTTGGCAAAAAGTTGAATAGATTAATACAGAGAATTGAAGAGAAAAAGGCAAAAATGTAAAATGTTGTTGAAAAAGTGAATAGATAATACAGAGAATTGAAGACAAAAATGTGAAGAGGTAAATAGTTGCCAACAAGTTGAACAGATAATACAGAGAATCAAAGAAAAAAATGACAAAGATGAAAAAGTTGTCATAAGTTGAATAGATGATACAGAGAATTGAAAAGAAAAAGACAGTAGAAGAGGGAAAAGGCAAAGAGGCTCGCTTAGCGAGCCCTTTGCCTCAGCAAATGGAAGTGAAAAAACCTTAAATAGCCCATTAGTTTAATAGAAATTACCTGGAAAGGTTAATAAAGCAGATAACAGAATGTTCGTGGAAATAGAATCCTATAAGTTCCACTAGTCTGCTGAAAGTTCTCTGGAATGTTTACAGTAGTCAAGAAAGCAACAATAGAATGTTTACAGTAGTTAAGGGAAGCAACAGTAGGAAGTAGAATTCTGTTATGGAACTCTCAAAATTCCATCATTTCTGGAAAAAAAGCTCTTTTTCGCTCGTTTATCGCAGATAGTGGAAAAAGTAAAAATAGTACAAAAGAGAAAAGTCTTAGCATAACAATAGAAGTTGAGACCTACAAGATGAAGTTTGAATGAAGTTTCTAGGTGAAACGGTTAGTGAGAAAAAGCGTGCATAGAAGAATAATAAGAATAAGAATAAGAAGAAGAAGCCAACGGATAACAAGACAGTGCATCGCTATGCATGCACTGTAATAATAATAAAAAGAAGAAGAAGCCAACGGAGAACAGTACAGTGCATCGCTTTGCATGCACTGTAACTAGATTTGCAATTCCAAGGAATTACACAGTGCATGCAAACGTTTAAAAAAGTGCACTTAGAAAGTGACATTAGAAAAAAAAGTAGAAAAGTAGAGTAAAGAGGAAACTTGTTTAGGCAATCAAAGTTACTAGTTAAGTAGCAAAGAAAATGTTGCTACCTTGATCATGTAGTTGAATAGTTGAAAAAAAAGAAAATGGTGCTGGTTGCTGTGTTGGTTGCTATGTTGATTACAAGGGTACTTTTGGTTGTTGTTAGGCCGTTGCTTGGGGCAGATATGGTGGTTGCTATGCTGGTTGTTACATTGATCATGTTGGTTGCTATGTCTAGTGCTTGGTCATCAGTGTGGAAGCGGTTCCTAGGACATTGCAGGGCTTCTTGAGTTTATTGCTAGGCTGTTGCCAGGGAAATTATGGTGGTTGCTATGCTGATTGCTACGTTGATCATGTTGGTTGCAATGTTCATTGCTAGGTCATCATTGTGGAAGTGCTTCCATGAAGGTGGCATTGGTGCTTAAGGTTGTTGTTCGGCAGTTGCTAGGGTGGACATGTAAGTTGCTATGCTGGTTGCTACGTTGATCATGTTGGTTGCTATGTTCATTGCTATATCATTATTGCTGGAATGGTTGTAAAGGCTGCTGGAGGCAGTTGCTAGGCTGTTGCTAGGGCAGATATGGTGGTTGCTATGCTGTTTGCCATGTTGAGCATTTGGTTGCTATGTCAATTGCCATGTCATCATTGTGGAACTGGTTCCCAGGACATTGTAGGGGTGTCTGAGGTTGCTACTAGGCCATTGCGAGGGCGGATATGTTGGTTGCTACATTGATCTTGTTGGTTGCTATGTATATTGCTAGGTCATCATGGGAGTTGTTAGCAGTGGCTATTGTTAATGTTGATGAATGGGTGATTATTGAATAGTTGAAAAAAAAAGATAGTTGATGATCGTTCGAATGAACATGGCCTGTATTAGTAGTTGAATTAGTGGTAAAAGGTCAAATGGTTCGTTGTTGATGATTACATAAAAAGTTGGTTTGTGTCAATTTGTTTAAAAATGTTGAAATAGGAAATTGTTGAAATAGGAAAAGATGTGAAAAAAATAGTTGCAAAAAATGTTGAATATAATACAGAGAATTGAAGAGAAAAAAAGGAAAATATGTAGGCTAGGCTTGAAAGGTTGGCAAAAAGTTGAAAAGATGATACAGAGAATTGAAGAGAAAAAGGCAAAGATGTACAGTAAAAAGTTGGCAAAAAGTTGAATAGATTAATACAGAGAATTGAAGAGAAAAAGGAAAAATGTAAAATGTCGTTGAAAAAGTGAATAGATAATACAGAGAATTGAAGACAAAAATGTGAAGATGTAAATAGTTGCCACAGATAATACAGAGAATCAAAGAAAAAAATGACAAAGATGAAAAAGTTGTCAAAAGTTGAATAGATGATACAGAGAATTGAAAAGAAAAAGACAGTAGAAGAGGGGGAAGGCAAAGAGGCTCGCTTCGCGAGCCCTTTGCCTCAGCAAATGGAAGTGAAATAAGCTTAAATAGCCCATTAGGTTAATAGAAATGAACTGGAAAGGTTAATACAGCAGATAACAGAATGTTCGTGGAAATAGAATCCTAGAAGTTCCACTAGTCTGCTGAAAGTTCTCTGGAATGTTTACAGTAGTCAAGAAAGCAACAATAGAATGTTTACAGTAGTTAAGGTAGCAACAATAGGAAGTAGAATTCTGTTGTGGAACTCTGAAAATTCCATAATTTGTGAAAAAAAGCACTTTTTTCGCTCGTTTATCGCAGATAGTAGAAAAAGTAAAAATAGTAGAAAAGTGAAATGTCATAGCATAACAACACAAATCGAGACCTACGAGATGAAGTTTGAATGAAGTTTCTAGGTGAAACGGTTATTGAGAAAAAGCGAGCATTGAAGAATAATAATAATAACTAGATTTGCAATTCCAAGGAATTACACAGTGCATGCAAACGTTTAAAAAAGTACACTTAGAAAGTGATCGTAGAAAAAAAGTAGAAAAGTAGAGTAAAGAGGAAACTTGTTTAGGCAACCAAAGTTACTAGTCAAGTAGCAAAGAAAATGTTGCTACCTTGATCATGTTGTTGAATAGTTGAAAAAAAAGAAAATGGTGCTGGTTGCTGTATTGGTTGTTATGTTGATTGCAAGGGTACTTTTGGTTGTTGTTAGGCCGTTGCTAGGGCGGATATGGTGGTTACCATGCTGGTTGTTACATTGATCATGTTGGTTGCTATGTCTAGTGCTTGGTCATCAGTGTGGAAGCGGTTCCTAGGACATTGCAGGGCTTCTTGAGGTTGTTGCTAGGCTGTTGCCAGGTAAGTTATGGTGGTTGCTACGTTGATCATGTTGGTTGCAATGTTCATTGCTAGGTCATTGTGGAAGTGCTTCCTGGAAGGTGGCATTGGTGCTTAAGGTTGTTGTTCGGCAGTTGCTAGGGTGGACATGTAGGTTGCTATGCTGGTTGCTACGTTGATCATGTTGGTTGCCATGTTCATTGCTATATCATTATTGATGGAGTGGTTCTAAAGACATTGCAAGGCTGCTGGAGGCAGTTGCTAGGCTGTCGCTAGGGCGGATATGGTGGTTGCTATGCTGTTTGCCATGTTTAGCATGTTGGTTGCTATGTCAATTGCCATAGGGGTGTCTGAGGTTGTTACTAGGCCATTGCGAGGGCGGATATGTTGGTTGCTACATTGATCTTGTTGGTTGATATATTGCTAGGTCATCATGGGAGTTGTTAGCAGTGGCTATTGTTAATGTTGATGAATGGGTGATTATTGAATAGTTGAAAAAAAAGATAGTTGATGACAGTTCGAAAGAACATGGCCCGTATCAGTAGTTAAATTAGTGATAAAGGTGGACGCAGCCTTTGGCTGCGTCAAATGGTTCGTTGTTGATGATTACATAAAAAGTTGCTTTGTGTAAATTTGTTTAAAAATGTTGAAATAGGAAATAGTTGAAATAGGAAAAGATGTGGAAAAAAGTTGCAAAAAATGTTGAATATAATACAGAGAATTGAAGAGAAAAAAAGGAAAATATGTAGGCTAGGCCTGAAAGGTTGCCAAAAAGTTGAAGAGATAATACAGAGAATTGAAGAGAAAAAGGCAAAGATGTACAGTAAAAAGTTGGCAAAAAGTTGAAGGGAAATAGGCAAAAATGGCAAATGTCGATGAAAAAGTGAATAGATAATTGAAGAGAATTGAAGACAAAAAGGTGAAGACGTAAATAGTTGCCAAAAGTTGAACAGATAATACAGAGAATCAAAGAAAAAAATGGCAAAGATGAAAAAGTTGTTAAAAGTTGAATAGATGATACAGAGAATTGAAAAGAAAAAGACAGTAGAAGAGGGAAAAGGCAAAGAGGCTCGCTTCGCGAGCCCTTTGCCTCAGCAAATGGAAGTGAAATAAGCTTAAATAGCCCATTAGGTTAATAGAAATGAACTGGAAAGGTTAATACAGCAGATAACAGAATGTTCGTGGAAATAGAATCCTAGAAGTTCCACTAGTCTGCTGAAAGTTCTCTGGAATGTTTACAGTAGTCAAGAAAGCAACAATAGAATGTTTACAGTAGTTAAGGTAGCAACAATAGGAAGTAGAATTCTGTTGTGGAACTCTGAAAATTCCATAATTTGTGAAAAAAAGCACTTTTTTTCGCTCGTTTATCGCAGATAGTAGAAAAAGTAAAAATAATAGAAAAGTGAAATGTCATAGCATAACAACACAAATCGAGACCTACGAGATGAAGTTTGAATGAAGTTTCTAGGTGAAACGGTTATTGAGAAAAAGCGAGCATTGAAGAATAATAATAATAACTAGATTTGCAATTCCAGGGAATTACACAGTGCATGCAAAAAGTTGCTAAATAGTTGAAGGGATAATACAGAGAATTGAAAAGGAAAAGGTTATTTATTCAAAAGCATTTTTAAAAGTGCACTTAGAAATTGACATTAAAAAGAAAAAAAAAAGTGGAATAGAGAGGAAAGTTGTTTTAGCAGTCAAAGTCAATCAACAACAACAACAAAAAAAAGACAAACATGCAGCCTTGTGTGTTGAATGGTGAGCCCATGGCTTGAGGCCAAGGCGGTTATATTGGTCACTGATTGCAAGGTTAATCATGTTGTTTGCCATGTTGATTGTTAGGCTGTTGTTTGGTTGTGGATATAGTGGTTGCTATGTTGGTTGCTACTTCAATCATCAATGTTGGTTGCTATGAAGTTGGAAGTTGTTTTCCCCCAGAAAGTTGTAAAGTTGGCAAAAAAGTTGAATAGATAAAAAAGAGAATTGAAGAGAAAAAGGCAAAAAATGAAAAAAGTTACCAAAACGTTGAATAGATAATACAGAAAATTTAAGAGAAAAAAAGGCAAAGTTGTTGGCAAACAGGTAATACAGAGAAATGAAGAGAATAAGGCAAATAGCCCCAAGTAATATCCTTATTTTATTTCTCACTTTGTCATGTGTTTCGGAAGTATAAAGAAGCCTTGACAATGACAACAACACGAACACTACTTGAAATGACAATACAAACACTACATGTGAGCTGCAACTTAGGCTAGCTTTTCAAATGCAAACTCTGGCTGGACAACTGTCAGTGATATCAGAGTTTAAAATTAACGATCATGTCCAGTGACATATCAGAGAGAGTGTTTTTATTATTGTTTGATTATTTGGAATACATTTCTAGCTTACTGCTCCTTTAATATTTCGTACCATTATTATTACTGTGGTTACATTTGTCATTTAACACCACATTTTCTGGACATATTACGGCGTGTTTCCACAGGGCGAAATTTTCGCCTACTTCCCATTGAAATGAATGGGAGGCGAATTTCGCCCTGCGAATGGCGAATTCGCCAAGACTGGCGAAAAAAGTTGAGAAATGTTTAACTTTTGGCGAATTTCGCCAGGCGATAACCAATCAAGTTCATTTGAAACGTTACGTGACAAGACAAGGGCGGGAGTACAAAATTTTGCAGACAACATGGCGGCATCCATGACTTCGTTATATGAAAAATATATTGTTTGATTTAAGGATCCTTGGGCCATAGTTTCTGTCTACATCGTCCCCGATTGTGTTTAATATTGTATACGAGTGCTATCGTGGCTGGTAGAACACTGTAGGTTTACAAATGAGCTTAATAACTTCAGTTAGCTCAATGCTAATAACTAGCTAACGATTAGCCGTGTTAGCACACTGATATCAGTCAATATTGACTTGTGGGACACAAATTACCGTTGACAATAAAATAAAACCAAAACGAACATTTGCATGTGTTACACGAACATAATAGGGGCAAATAAACCGCTGTAAATCCCAATTCCAACTCCTGGTTAAGTTTAGCTGCTAGGTTAATGTGAGCAACCCGGCACAACCGACCCAGACACCCTGCTACGACCTCTGCTTGGTACACACCCCCCAGCGAAGATTCGCCTGGCGAAATTCGCCGAGTTTTCGCCCTGTGGAAACCAACAGTTAGGCCTATACCAGGTTATGGGGTGAAAAAGCCATGCAGTATTTTGGCCAAACCCGTTTTTATTGTTGAGTACTCTGAACAAGAAAAACATGGGCCTTGGGACATGGGACACTTTTCGAATCCAGTTTCTCATGCACAGTGTGCCAGTAGGCTACTTGCTGGACATATGTGCCTTTACAAATGCTGATTATAGGCACAGTACCCTATATGCAACCCGTTAGTTTGAGATAGTCTTTACCAACTCTCTTATTCGCTATAGCCTATTTTAAGAGCAAGATTAAGACAACTTAATAACCTTAGTGTGCGGGCCAGGCTGTTTGGGCGCTCATTACGGATTTACACTTTTTTCCTATCGAGAGTCTGTTTCATTTTTTTCTTTCCGTCTGTGTCTTCACATCACTGGCGATGCAAAAGAAGCCCTACCTACTAAGCTTTGGAAAATGCCAACTGCTCATTTAAAACGGAATAGTGCTACTTTTTTGCGACCGCAGAACTATTATGCGCTTGGAAATTAAACCGGTCGTCTGAGAATAAACATTTCAGGAATAATAGCCGATATGTAACCCGACCAATAATTATGAGAGACGATTTGAAGGACAAAACGAAATAATTCAGGCATCTGAATGAGTATGAACTTGGATAATAGATGAAAGAGATCATTCATCATCGATCATTCATCGCAGCACCCACTTTGAGAACTTTTCTAATGGCCAGATCCACAGGTCCACTTTTTTCACGTGCGAGCACGTCGCGTGGCTTAGATTAAACTTTAAAATAATTCTGTACCAACTGACATTTGTCACCAACAGGGAAACTGAATAGCTGCTATTCGAAGTGCGTCTGAAGTGCGAAATGGCTGAAAGAACTGTAAGTAACTCTGTGCTACACTTTGCCAACCGGTTACAATGTTGTTTTACAGTATAGCCAGAGACGCTTATTTGGTATAGCCTAGTTTTTACATTAGAATTCTAATTATTTGATAATGTCACATCCACCAACTTAACGTTGATGTGAAATCAGTTGTCATATATTCCCCGTCTCCGACTGACAACGAACACATTATTCACAGCCCTTAAAAAACGAATAGTATATAAGTTAAGGGATATTTATTTATTAAAAAAAAAAAAAAAACGTTCAAACTTTATAGCCTACGCGATTGTTATGAACCATCGTTGATATAGATAGCCGGCTAACATGAGCTTTTATCCGAAGGAATGGCAATCACCCTAAATAAAGCTGTTTAGTTGATGATTTGGATAAAACCTGTTGGTGATATTGTAACTGACGATTGGTAATAAATTAGGATAGATGTCATTTTCTTGTCATTTGATGATAAAATCTGTGGTAATGTTGCAACAGTCGATTGGTGGTACTGTCAATTAGCCTATTGCTAGAGGTGAGTTACGTTAACGTTGTCGATAAATTCGTTGGTTGATACTGTCGACTGATGAACGTCTATACGTGAAACATTCTGTACAGATAGACACTAGGGTGCATCAGTTGCCCCTACTTTCATAAAATTTGATGCATTTTTGTTTGGGTGTTCCTTTTCACCAATAAAGACATCCTGTAAAATTTTTTGACCAAATTCAAAAGTTTAATGGTGGCACCCTGAGGTTCAATTTCTGCCAAAAATGTAAAAAAACGCTTATTTTATATTTTCGCCTAAGGTTTGAATTGCGATGTGAGATTCCATTTATAGATTTTTTGTGAACCAGAGATCATATTAAGAACCTTTGCAAGGGACTGAGAAGCATTAATGTGATTCATAATACATTTGTATTGTTTAAAAGAAGTGAACAGTGATTCAATGAACAGCTAAAAATCTGTTTTTAAAATATGTGCTACAAATGTGGATCTCACAATCCATCAAAATAATATACTTTTCAGTCTAGTTTATTTGAACAAACTGTTTGCATTGGCCATTACAAGAAAAGTTCTTCAACTTAGAAGCTTCATACATGTTCTATGGTAGAAGAGTTGTATTAGGTTGACAACACTGTACGCAAGCTGCTCATAAAACTCGGACGCACTGTACGCAAGCTGCTCATTGTATTAGGTTGACAATACTGTATGCAAGTATGGCTGCTCATAAAACTCGGGCATCATCTTTGCTGTATGGGCTTGGACCAGCTGTTACTGAAGATGACTTGGCACTTCCTACATCAAAGCTTCCAACCCTGAGGATGATCTTAAGGGCACTGAAATATCTCACAACAGAGGCCTGTGGGGAAAGGAATAGGTTAGTTTATGAGGGTGCAACAGTTCTCTTCCCCCAAATTGAGAAGATATATAAAAGGGCAGGAGTTCCACTACAGTCTGGAAAGTCAAATCTGAAAGATCTGGAAAAAAGTATATGTAACAAGCTTGTGAAATTCTTTGAGAATGACAAGAAATTCCGAAAAACTGCAAAAAAGAAGAGAACTGACAAAAAGGAAGAAGAATACAATGACATGTTGGACAAAACATGTGTTCTTTGGCCTAAAGATGCCTTTCAACAAATTGAAAAGGAGGAAGATAAGCTTTTCCTGCAATCAATGATGACAGACAGAGTAGCAACTATTGCTGGATTGGATTTAATTCAGAAGAGGAAAGAAGAAAGGAAAAGGCAAAGATTGGAGAGAAGTGAGACAAGAGCAAAGCAAAAGAAGAAGAACAATTCAGAGAAATAGACCCAGGACAGTGCTCTAATATCAGTGACAGCAGTGAAGATGAGGAAGAGGAGTTATTTGAAATGACTCCAAAGAGGAAACATAGAAGACTTGTAAAAACAGGATGTGCAACATATGTGCCTCATGACATACTTCAAGACACCGAGATCCAACAACACTGTGAACGGTTGGGTATGACACCCACAGACACTGCTTCTTTGACCAGGAAATTCATTGAGAAAACTGGAGGAGATCCCTCTAAGATATCTTCTTCATACAGCACTGCAGATAGATCACGCACAAAAGCTCACAGCCAGAATTCACAGGCAATAAAGGAGCAATGGGTTGTACCTGACTTTACTGCAGTACATTGGGATGGAAAAATGATGGAAGCCTTGAAGTCCAAGTATAAAATGGATGATCGTTTACCTGTGATTGTTTCTGGAGGAGGTGATTTTCAATTGTTGGGAATACCAATTGTACCCAAAGCTGCTGGTGGAGAAAAGACGGGTACTTTGACTGGAGAAGCCGTTTACAATCTCCTTTTCAGTTGGAACTGTGTTGCTAGCATTACTGCCATGGTGTGTGACACCACTGCCTCAAACACAGGTCAGGTCACTGCTGCCTGCATCACATTACAACGGAAAGTGAAGAAGTATCTTCTCTGGGCGATGTGTCGCCATCATATTGGTGAACTGATTATCTCACATATCTTCAAAGAAGTGGTAGAGACTAGCCAAGCTCCTGAAATTCAGGTATTTCTTCGTTTGAGAGAGGCTTTTAACACCTTACCACATGCAGATCCAACGCAGATAACTTTTGAAGTCAATGATGTAACAAAACTTCCACAAGTTTTGCATGATCTTCGTAATTCTTTCTTGGAAGTGTCAAAAGAGGTCCTGGATCGTGATCTTCTACCAAGAGATGACTACAAGGAACTTCTGGACCTTGTGAGGTTGTATTTGAGAGATGACAGCTTCACTTTCACAACACTTCTCACATGTGGAGCAGTCCACCATGCCAGGTGGATGGCTAAATGTATCTACCTTTTGAAAATATCTCTACTCTCTGATGCGATTGCCGCATTACCTGCTGGTGCGGTCTTGGACAAGCGTGGCAGACAACTCACTCGGATTCAAAGATTGGTGAAGTTTGTTTGTTTTGTCTATGCGAAATGGTGGTTCACCTGTTCTTCCGGGACATCTGCACCACAAAATGACCTACAACTACTCAAAGATCTGTACTTGTACCAAGAAGTTGATAGAGAGGTAGCTCAAATTGCAATTAAGACATTCTCAAAGCACCTGTGGTATTTGACAGCAGAGCTTGTACCACTTGCTCTGTTCAGTGAGCGAGTGCAGACATCCACCAAGCAGGCTATGGTGGACAGATTGCTGAGCTTCCCAAAGGCTGCTATCCCCAGGAAAAGGACAGGAACAGACTACGGCAAACCATGCTTTCCAAATCTACCAGAGGACACCATGGGCCTCAAACTGGAAAACTTTGTAGGTGAAGACTCATGGCTGTTCTTTGCATCTTTTGATATATTTGATGATCAACTGCTCTCAACACCAGTGTCACAATGGGATAGCTTGGCATCTTACCAGAGGATAAAGGAAACACTCAAAAACTTCATTGTGACAAATGATGTGGCAGAGCGTGGAGTTAAACTAGCCCATGAGAAAGTTGGTTCTGCCACGATAGAAGAAAGATTCCAGAACATTGTGCAAGTTGTGGCAAAAGACAGAGTATTGGTTCCAAATCTGAGACAGCCACATAGGCATTAAGAATTTGCCTTTCAAACATGTCACTTGTATCTTCAGTTGTCTTAAAAACAGGCAATCATAAAGGTAGCATTATTATAACTTTAATAGCGGCTAGCATTTGCATAGGCTGAAAACTTAAAATTAGGGTTATAACATTGATTGATAATGCTAGTGACACTCTAAAAAGATCAGAAAATAAGCTTACAAATATGTTTTAGACATTCTGGACATACTATCTACAGTGTCTAAGATATTTGGCATGCTCTATAAGGTGCCATAATGTTTAATAGAAAATAACCGAAAAGTCATAAAATAGCAGCTTTTTCCATAACTTTGAGCTCAGGGTGCCACCATTAAACTTTTGAATTTTGTCAAAATATTTTACCCAGTGTGTTTTCTTACCAAAAGGAACATAAAAAAAAAAATGCATCATGATCGGACAAACTTTTCAGTTTTAGGGGGCAACTGATGCACCCTAATAGACACGTCTTTCACTTAGCTAATTTGTGTAATTTCTAATGTGGCAACTGTTAGAAACAGTCACTTTATGATATTAGAAAAGTAAAATAAAAATGCCCTGGCTACATGGGTTACTCCAGAGCCATAACTCAATGTCATTGTTGTTACGTTCGGTAGTTATGGTTACCGCTCGTTGTGGCATAAGCGAGGGTTTGCAATTGTTCTTTTAGATCCTATACTTTATGCCACGATCCACTGATTGCTTTTAATTCATTGTAAACACAGGGCATGATTTTAAATAGGATCGAGGGAAAGCTGGAGCTTTAATTTGCAGTACAATAGTCGAGCCTAATTTGTTACCATAACGAAATGTGGAAAGCCACGTCTTCCTGCCTAATGTCTTTCTTGCCAAAATTCACTCTAGCGTGTACCGACCTTAATTTTGCTTCCCACTGCAAGTCAGTAGCCTTGCTAGCTGATCCAAGTCATATATCCAAAGTCTCATGTTAATTGCGTCCCAGTCGCCTCTAGTGGAATTGTTCAGGAAAACGTGGTCTGATTACCGCCAACAGGGCCGTTAACTCATGTTGGCGTACCGAGGCGTGACGTAGTTACTGTACGTACATAACAATCCCATGATCCTCCTCATTTGTCAGTCAAGTGTCAGTAGTTTTATTGTGAATAAAGTTGTTAACGAACGTTATTTGTTTTATAAATAGCTGTTTTTCTTTTAAACAGTACTATATCAATTTTTTAATCTTTTTTTTTTTTTTGGGGCAGGCAGAGAGAGCTACGCCATATGGCCGGCCACCCATGAGGCTGAAATGTGTACAAACTGTCCTTAAACAACGGGCAGCGGGTTTGGAGTTTGGGGTCACAGTGAGCGCCTCCTGGCAGACAACCAAGCTACTAGTTTTTAGCGATGGAAGATCTTCTTACATCCTTACATGTAAGGAGAATGACCATCCCATTCTAATCGCAGGAGGAACATACATGTTCCGCAACTTGGTGCTAAAGGAGAACAAAGCGTTCGTGAATGCTAACACGACCATATTCCGATCTTATAACCTAGCGTTAAGTGAGGAAGCGGTGGAAGCTGCCAGGGCGCTCCTGTGTCCCCCATCCCCATTTGTCGAAATCAGTGAAGCTCGGGCGACCAGAGGGTTCCTCTCCCTCAACGGGAAGGTGATTGTTGTAAGTTCAATTATCATCATATCTTCTTGAATACAATTCTAATTCACAGTAAACATCAAACTTTTTCTAGTAGACCTAAATCTTAAAACTGGAACCATGTTGCAGTAGGTTATTTTCCAGAAAATAGATGAGTAGGCCTATAGGCGATACTAATGACATCTTAGTAACATTCTCCATTATACTGGATCAGAATCTTAAAATCTGGAAAATTGGTTGCTGCAACTTGGCTCATCTTTTTGGCAATTTTTCTGTTTCTACCCCCTGTTGTTTTGTCTAACAGACGTCAGCGCCACGCAAGATCCAAGTGAAGGGCATAGCTATCCCCCTAACAGAAGTGAGAGTGAGCCAGGGGGGGCAAGAAGTCATGATCACCTTGTGGCGGGAGGCGGCGCTGCAACCACTGAAGGCAGGCGAGTGGGTGGCCATAAGCCACCTAAGGGGTGGCCATCACCCCGATTTTGGGTTTAAGCTACATTCAACCGTCCATACAGAGATAACCGTAAGTCTGATTTAAGTCTATCAATGCACCTCCACAACTTTTTTTGTTCTGTTAGCCCACTGATACTGAATTTTGCATATCAAGCTGATTAATTGCAATAATTGCATTTGTAATACATTTTGTATTCATAACCGTTTTACTGTGTATTCGCAGAACACAGCACCTGCGGCCAGGGCAACAGAGTGCATTGTGGAGGCGGTGTTGGAGGACACGGAGTGTTTCGTGCTGCTGCTCAACTCCGGGAGCGAGCTCAGGGTCCCGAGAGAGGCATGGCGGGGTACCCTGGATGCATTCATTCAACGCCTGCCTCTCTCGGTGACCCTGGAGGTCAACGGGGACGTTGTCTCTTCGCCGCAAAATCTATTTGAGGTAGATAAAGCTATCACTTCTTGCCCTTTTTCAGATCTAGCAAATACTGTTAGCGCAAGACTGTAATTTATTCCCAACTCATTGTCATATTTTTCTTCTGTGTGTTTTCAGGGCGAGCGGCGAGAATTATAGAGGAAGCTGAGCTTAGGCCCACACGCACACACACACAAGCACGCACACACTCACTCACACACACACATACACACACAAGCATGCACGCACGCACACACACACACACACACACACACACACTCTCTATTTAATTATTTATTTATTCAATAAATTCATTATTTATGGTATAGTATGTCTGTGTTTATTATGTAATTTTATAATTGAATGCCTAGACATTCGTGTATTAAGTTGTGATTTTCACAAAGTGTTGGCTCTGACTTTTGAGTGTGCGGTGGACCACCGAAGAAGAAGAAGAAGATCTGTGCAGTGGCGGAGGAAAAGAATACAGCGGGTTTCCGTAATGTTGAGCGTATGCAATTTCTCTGGTGTGTGTCTAGCAACCAGGCTTTTGGGGGCTTAAGTAAAGTGGACGGGAAAGGATGTAAGATCTTTGATAAGTTTGTGTTGACACTAATCGAGTACTGTAGATTCGAGGTATTTTGGTTTGGGGTTCTAGAAGAAAGTTTAAATAGTTGACAGAAGCATCCCGTTGCCTCCTCGAACGTTTATTGTATTGATGGCTAACGTTACTAGCTAAGTGACAGCTGGCTCCTGTTGGTTTCCGTTTTAAGCAAGGTAAGTTTTCGTTGTACTTCATTCAAAGCCATGGCTCCGATTTCACTGTTCTGAAAATAAATAATAATAGATAAACAATTAAAACCATAAATAATTGTTGTTCATGTTGTAGCCTATAGCCCGTAACTTTTCAACCCCAGAATCGGTAACGTTAGGTTTGAATAGTTGCTAGCTAACGTCGACGTAACGTTAACATCAGATTATGTCCAAATTTATTGATAATTAACGTTAGCCTTCAACAACCGGAGGGGGTGCAGTTTTAATGTATTAGTGCCGAACGTTTACTTGCTCAAACTAATCATCAATACGCTTCGCTTGTCAACAACGTTCACCATAACTGTTGTGTGTCAGTATCGTTTGCTATTACAATGCATTGCTAAATTGGCTATCGCTGGTCAACTACCGTTAGCATGCTAACGTTATTATGGCAATTGAAATCGCTAAACTATGCTGAGCTAAGCTAACCTGTCCTACATGTTTTTCTATAGTATTGCTATTTATTTGTGTCAAATGACTGCACTTAGCAGCAAAACAGTGTTATGTAAAATCACTACTGGAGTAATTTTATGAATGCCGTTGTTTAGAGTGTTTTTGTATGTGTATGCAACGGCAGTATCTATCGATACAGTTGTAGCCTAATGCTGAAGGAAAGGGGGGGGCGGACATCTGTTTTAATACTGTACTGCAAAACATTTTGCTGGGCATAAACGAAGCATTCACGTTTTATCGTTCAGTCGTTTACTGTCATTTGGCTGTATTGCTCGCAACCACGGCATGATGTTACACTTGAGCTGTGCAATTGAGCTGTGTTATCAATGGGCAGTCGAGGTTTACCAGGTCACTTTATTTACAACCCAGCATAGTGACCTTCATTATGTTGTCATAGGCAACTTTCATGTTCTCTTAAACATGTTTTCATGGACTGCCACATGAATGAAGTATAGAGTCTCTGTGAATTAGGCTATGTGTGGCTTAATATGGTAAGACAGGGGTGTCAAAACATAAGGCCCGGGGGTCAGATGCGGACCTTCACATCATTTTATACGGCCCTCTGAAGAAAATCTCATTGCTCACGTGGCCCTCCACAAAAATGAGTTTGACACCCCTGTGCTAAGAAGTGGTTGGACATATCAATTTGCTATTGAAACCTTTTTATTCTGTTCTAGGTCTGTTTCCCAAGACTGACAGTTTACTGTTGTGACATATGTACATCACTGCTGGTTTCACGTTTGCCTGGGCAGGGTAAGCTCATTTGCTGGTAACACCAACTAACACCAGCTTACAATGAATTGCATTCAAAGATGCATTCCCTATGTATGTATAGGCTATGTAACTGTTATATAATAATATATAATATAAGAAAGAACAATGTAGGTTCAGAACAAGGTAGACTAAGACTGATAACCCACCATAAAATTTTGAATGCAAATGATACAATCTAAACATTTAAGACTATCAGCCAGTCTCATGACACAGAGTTTGTAATTTGCACAAGTAAAATCAATACAAATGGCCTACTAATTTGACAGCATAATAGCTGCTAATTCAAGCAATGTATTGCAACTTCACTGATTTGGAACCTCTTTTTATTATGTCTTTTAGGTTTGATTCTGATTGTCAATTACTGTGACGTCTTCACATCACTGCTTGCGTGGGTCCCCAAGTTTACCTGTGCAGGGTAAGCTTATTTGCTGTTGGAATGAAATGCATTCAGAGATAGGCTACATTCCCTCTCTGTGTATATATATTTATACTACTGCTTGGTCAAACTTCCCATCGTGATGTAGCCTACTATTTAGAATGTGCATTATTTATAGATTGCCTCATACCTTCCACTGAGACTTGTAATTTATTTCACAAGAAGAATGAAAGTACACATTTTTATTTTACCATTATGTGCCTCAGGCCCAAACCACAGCTGTAATGATATCCGCTAGTAACCCCACTCCAGCTTGTTTTATATAGTCATTCGTGTTATGTGGGTGACATCTAGTGGTCAATATTGATATTGCAATTTAATTGTTAGTTTGATGAATTGCATCCTCAGTCTGAACTGAGTAGAACTTAATTGTTCTGTAATTGTGAGTGGATTTTTTTTTTATTTTTTATGTCTTTTAGGTTTGGCTGACAGTTGGTGTGACGTCTTCGCATCACTGCTTGCGCGTCCCCACGTTTACCTGTGTAGGGTAAGCTCATTTGCTGTTGGAATGAAATCCAATCAGAGATGCATTCATACTACTGCTTGGTCAAACTTCCTATCACAATATAGCCTACTATTAACACCGTGTCCTAACTGAACGCGATGCGACTGCATTTGTGCGTCAAAAAGAGTTCCATCACTTTGTTTTCTATTGGAATGTCCTAATTGAATGCTATGCGACTTTTTAGTCGCTCTGTCCGTTTCTATTTCAGTCGCGCAGGTCGCGTTGCTCGGCCTGATTGAATAGAGAATCTAATCGAATAGAACGTCATATTTAACGCATCCTATGCAGACAGTGAAAGTCAATGCTACACGACAAGCCGACAGTCGCTTTCAGTTAGGACACGGTGTTAGAATGTGCATTACTTATAGATTACCTCACACCTTCCACTGAGACCTGTAATTTGTTTCAGAAGAGGAAGAAAAAGTACACATTTTTATTTTATCTTTACACAAAAGTTAGGTCTGGTTGAACTATTCAGCAACATCTGATTGGACGGGACCTATTGTACACGCCACTAGGAGTAGCTGACTTCCACCGGTAGCCTATTGTTGTTGGTGTTATGTGGGTGACATCTAGTGGTCAATATTGATATTGCAGTTTAAAGCTGCATTTGGCAACTGATTTAGTCAAACTGAATAAAACATTTTTCTTGAAGTAGCACATGAAATTCACGCGTTCATTTACACAAATTTATCACCAAAAATCACAAAATCATCTAAAATCCAGCATCCCCTGTAATATTCCACCAATCAGCTTTGGAGGTAGGGATAGCTGTCTGTCGATTACAGCTGTGCCATATTTTCATTGAGCCTCTTTATAAGTTAGTATAATTTAAAGGTCCACCATCCAGTTTTTTGTTGTTGTTGTTGTTGTTGTTTATTTTTGTTTTTTTTTGGTAAATAAAAATAATTAATTATAATTATTATATTATTAATATAATAATATAATTATTCCAATTATATTATTATATTATATATGATTTTAATTTCTGATGCTGTAACTGGGCTTTCTTTTATTTTAAATTGGTGTTCATCCCCAACAATGAATGTTGATAACAGCATTAAAATGAAAGTAATTAAATAAAAATGGTACAAAAAGAAATGGACATTTAGAATAGAAAGAAATTTGCGATTAATCGTGATTAATTATGAGTTAACTAAGGCATTAAATATTTTAATCGCTTGACAGCACTATTATTTATTATATGTTTGTTTGATTGTTTATGTATTTTTTATTTTATTTTTTTTTGTCTCCTAGGTCTGTTCCAGACTCTGAAGGTGGTTGGCGTGTCACCTGCACATCCCCTGCCAGTGAATTGTTATATGTGTGTCTGTCCTGTCTTTGTCTTTGTGGATGAGCGGTGTACTTTTGTGCAAGCATCCACTGGTTTTAAATTGGGTGAACCGTGTACCTTGAGTGCAAGCATCCACAGGTGTTATTTCGGGTGAACCGTGTACATTTGTGCAAGCGCCCGCAGGTGTTTTCCTGGATGAACCGTGTACCTTGAGTGCAAGCATCCACAGGTGTTATTTCGGGTGAACCGTGTACATTTGTGCAAGCGCCCGCAGGTGTTTTCCTGGATGAACCGTGTACCTTGTGTGCAAGCATCCACAGGTGTTTCTGAGCGAACGGTGTAGCAGGCTTACAAGCGCTCATTGGTGTGTTGCTGGACGAACGGTGTGCCATTGGTTTTGAGTGCACAAGCGTCCATTGTTACTGAATTTATTGGTTTTCCAAAAAGTGGTGAACTCTCTTGGTTTTCCAAAAAGTGGTGAAGTCTCTTGGTTTTCCAAAAAGTGGTGAACAAACTGCTAAAAGATACACTTGCTTTCAATCCAATTACCATTAACTTTGTTTCTTAATTAATATTTGTCTATTTTCTCGGGTACCACAAAGTTTTTAAAAATAGGATATATACTGTAAGTGCTATAGACAATTTTGACTGTCAAATGAATTTGTATTTCGAAGTTCTAGTTGTATGATATTTTATTGTTGTAACATTAATTCATATCATATAGTAGTACTCTGATTAAGCATACAATACATTATTTATTTGATTTGATCTATTTGAATATTTTCTCAGTGTGTAAAATATACTTTTTTTCAATCCAAGTTTCTCAGTGTGTAAGATATACTTGTTTCCGATCCAATTGTTATTAACTGTGTTTCTTAATTAATATTTGCCTATTTTGTTTAAAATAGGATATACTGTAAGTACTAAAGATAAGTTTGACTGTCATGTGATTTTTTCTTCCAATTGCTTAATATTATATTATATAAACATTTATACACATCTTATAATTGTACTGACTAAACACACAATAAATTATTTACTCCATTTTACCTATTTGAATAGAGTCTCTAAGTGTGTTAATTCAAATATTAAAGTTTAAAAAATGGGACGGAAGAATAAGCGCTCTCAAGCCCAAAAAAGACGCTGGCAGAAGCTGGACCTCTCTGATGTTGGAACACCAGGTCAACCCTCACTTTCCCAGAATGAGCTCAGTGAGATACAGGTAAATGAGGCACCTACTGCTGTCCATGTAAACCACGACCAGACCCACCCAATCTGTGTGAAAGCATCTCATTGCCAAAATGATGTGAGGTATGGAAACAACCGGAATAAACAATGTACATGTAATTCACTGAGTTTTCTTGCTGCACTTCATGATAGAACTGTACTGAATAGTAAAGATCTTGACTATGTCTTACAACAAGGCAATCTGATGTACAGTGGTGTACAACAAAGGCTGAGCAGAGGGGGCACAATGAGAACACCAAATCATTTAGCTTTTGATGAGCTCCCAGACAGTGTGCACATTTATGGGCATACATATCATGTGACCAAACATCCATCGCGGCACGGCTATCTGAGACAGGATGGACCTGAAGGTGCAGAGGATTTCCTAAAGCTGTCGGAGAGATTGCAGTGTTTGAAAACAAATGTCAATTTTGCAATGCTAACCATAGGCGGTTTAACTATCGCTTTGTTTAGAGATGATACACAGAGATATGGACTTTTTGATCCACATTCTCGAGCAGAAACAGGTATCTATGAAGAGTGTGGCACTGCTGTGATGCTGACCTTTGCTGATTTGAGTTACTTGGTTGATAGACTGCTTGTGTTCTGGGCCCTTTTGGAATCAGTCACTGATGAATCAATCTATGAGTTTATGCCAGTGTCATTTATATGTGTAAACCATAGAGAACAGCCAGTCTTGTCTCATGATTCACAGCATGCTGCTGCTGTATGTACCCCACAGAGTTCTCTTTCAAAATATGGGAAAAAACAAAGGCGTAGAAAAGCTTACAAAATACAAAATGAAATGTTGCATAGGGACAGTAGCAAACTGTATCAACAAAATTATTATCAAAGGAACAAAGAAAAGAAGTTGTCATATGAAAGAAAGAGGTATGCAAACTGTAGTCAATACAAACAACATAAGAAATCACACATAAGAGACAGTTATGCACATGATCACACCTTTAGGTCAAGGCAAAAAAATTACATGACAACTCATTATAACAATGATATGAGATTTAAGATGAAGCAGAAGGCATATATAAGGGAAAGGTATGCGCAAGATGTGATGTTTCAACATAAGCAGAAGGCATATATAAGGAAAAGGTATGCGCAAGATGTGATGTTTCAACATAAGCAAAAAGCATATATAAGGAAAAGGTATGCACAGGATGTGATTTATCAACATAAGCAGAAAGCATATATAAGGAAAAGGTATGCACAGGATGTGATTTATCAACATAAGCAGAAAGCATATACAAGGAAAAGGTATGCACAGGATGTGATGCATCAACATAAGATGAAAGCATACATGAGGCAGAGGTATGCTCAAGATCTAATGCATCAACATAAGAAGAAGGAATATTTCAGATATCGTTACATGACAGACACCCAGTTTTGTTTAAAGAAAAAGGAAGCAATGAGATACCATTATGCATGCAACACTGCATATCAACAGAAAAAAAGGCAAACTTATAATGATAGATACAGAAACGACCCATGTTTCAGACATTACCGTTCTCTACAGAAAAGTAAAAGAACTGATGTGAATAACAGTTTCCAGAAAATACTCCACAAAATGCGATGTGCTTTACAGATACAGAGAAAATATCAACATCAAGGTCTTGCACGCATTTGGAGGCTACAGTCAGAGCAAGAGAGCCAGGAAGAGTCAGCACAAGTAGAAAGCACCCCTTTACAGGAAGCCATTGAATCTTTTCGAATGGAAATAAAAAATGGTCCTACATATGTTTGCACAGTGTGTCACAGAGCATTGTTTTTTAACCAGGTGAGAAAATGCTGCCGTGAAAGCTACAAAAAGAATCTGGATATGGTTGTGAGATGTCTAACAGGGAAGTATGTGCACACTTGCATAGACGAATGCAGCACACTTGAAACATGTTGTATCCCTGAAAAAACGAAAGAGTGGATTTGTCATAGCTGTCATGAAAATTTAAAGAGAGGGCAATTACCAGCGATAGCAGCAGTGAACCTTTTAGAAGTACAGCCAATTCCTCCTGAGCTCAGTAATCTAAATATACTGGAAAGACACATTATAGCACAATACATACCATTTGCAAAAATCATCAGTCTACCTAAAGGTCAACAGAAGTTAATCCATGGTGGCGTTGTTTGTGTCCCCTCGGAGGTAGAATCAACGGTGAATTCATTGCCAAGACCTAGTAGCCAGTCTCAGCTTTTAAAAGTTAAACTGAAAAGACGGATGAATTATACAGGGCATTACCAGTTTCAAACTGTTGACATGAACAAAGTCCTTTGTGCCTTGTCAAAATTGAAGGAGATAAACCCTGACTACAAGGACATAAATATAAATAATGATATTCCAGCTATGGAAAATGAAATGGATGAGACAGATGACAACAACATTGATGATGACATCAGTGCTGATATTGCAGAAGCAATTGATCTCATGGAAACTGATACATGGGAAGAGTGTGAAGTAGGAGAGGAACATTCAGATGGAAATAATCCATGCAGTCTAGCAAACCATGAACACGGTGTGGAAAATAATGCTGAGGATTCACCTGACACTGAGCAGCAGAACGGGTCTTGCTCCATAGATTCATGTTTACAACCATCTGATATTGCACAGGAAATGATGACTTTTGGCGAGGGCATATTCTCAATAGCACCGGCTCAGCGCAACAGACCTGTTAGTGTATTTCGCATTCCCAGACTTGAGGCCTTAGCCTTCCCAGTTCAATTTCCTAATGGCATGAACACTTTTGATGAAAAGCAGAGACTAAGGAAATTATCACCCAGCAGATATTTCAATGCCCGTCTTTTCTCTGTCGATAATCGTTTTGCATTGGACTCGAGTTACATTTTCTTTGCCCAGTTTGTCACAGAAATTAATTTGGCAAGATCTAGTATGTCCATACAATTGCGTAAAGGAAAACCAATGACCAGAGATGGAAGGACAATCACAGCACGGACCTTGCAAAATAAGCATGAACTTGACAGGTTAATTCATAACAGAGATGCCACTCGTTTTATGCAACCTTTGCGAGGAACACCAGCATACTGGGAAAAAACTCTTCGTGACCTCTTTGCCCTCTTAAAAGGCTTAGGAACGCCCACATTTTTCTCACATTCAGTGCAGCAGAGACAAGGTGGGAAGAGATCATAAATTCGATTGCAGCTCAACAGGGAGTGCAGATTAACTTGTCTGAGCTCGACTGGGCCACAAAAACCCGACTATTGAATTCAAATCCTGTGACCTCAATGCGTTTATTTGATAAGCGGGTGGATGCATTAATGAAGCACTTGATCTTGTCCCCAGCAAAGCCCATTGGCGAGGTCGTGGACTATTTTTTCCGGGTGGAGTATCAAGCCAGAGGCTCGCCTCATATCCATCTTTTGGTTTGGTGTAAGGACGCACCTGTGTTTGGGGTCGACCCTGATGAAAAAGTGTGTGAGTTTGTGGATAAATATATATCATGTGAGCTGCCTGACCCACACGCAGATCCTGAACTTTTCAAAATAGTAACAGAGGTGCAGACCCACAGTAGACGGCACTCAAAGTCATGCAAGAAAGGAAATAAGCACTGCCGTTTTGGATTTCCCAAACAGCCTGTGGAGGAAACTTTTATAACCCATCCAAGGCCTGCACAGTCCACAGATGAATCTGAAGATGATTCATGTTCAACTGCGGCAGAGCTCACAGACGAATCAGAAGATGTATCAAACCGTTCCTCTGTGTCTCCTGAAGAGGCCAAGAAAAAGCTGAAACCTCTATGGGAATTGTTAAATGATCCAAAAACAACTTTTGAAAACATCCCTCAGCTACTTGCTCAATGCAAGCTAAGTTATGATGAATATCTAAACTGCATCACCTCATTAACAACATCCAGTGTGTTAGTGATGAAACGGCAGCCAAAGGACTGTTGGATAAATGGCTACAACAAGGATTTGCTAAGGGCATGGAATGCCAACATTGACGTCCAATTCATCTTAAACCCTTATTCTTGTATCCTTTATATCGTATCCTACATATCCAAGGCCGAGGCTCAGATGTCCGAGTATTTGAAAAGCGTTGTAGCAGACAGTAGTCAATCGACTACATCAGATTGTGATGAAATGAAACAGATAATGCAGGCATATTCCAAAAACAGGGAGGTCAGCGTTCAAGAGGCAGTTGCTCGAGTGTGTAGCTTGAAGCTCAAGTCCTGTTCCCGTAGTGTGATCTTTATACCCACGGATGACAACGCAGTGAAAATGAGCCTGCCTTTGCATCGTCTGAAGGACAGAAGGCCCGACTCAGAGAATGTTTGGATGACTGGAATTCCAGACAAATACAAAAGCAGACCAGACAAACCAGAATTTGCGACTATGTGCATGGCAGAGTTTGCTTCCACTTATAGAATTGTGTATGGAAATCAAAAAGAAGGAAGCAGAGTTTTACCCCTTCAAAATGAAATGGGATTCATACAGAAACGCACCACTGGGAAGCCTGCCATCATCAGATACGCCAGGTTTTCTCAGCAGAAAGCTCCAGAGAAATTTTACGGCACATTGCTCAAGCTGTATTTGCCTCATCGTTCAAATAGTCAATTGATGCCTACAGGCTTTACATATGAGTCATTTTACACATCGGGTTCTGTAAGACTTCCTGGAAAACATGTTGCAGAGAGTGTATTTTCCATCGTTAAAGAAAACAAGTCCAAATTTGAAAAGGATTGTGATGCAATAGACAAAGCTGTTCAGAGCTTGGAACAAAATGGACCCATGGAGGATGCATGGACAACACTTGCACCTGAGTCAGAACTCCTTCGTCTCGAATGCATTTCAGAACGTGAGGAAGAAAACCCAGATGAGATGAATGAACAGGATGATGTGCCTGAATTTAGCAGAGATCCTACAAATCGAGGAAGCGCAGTGCCAATGTTTGAGGCCCCTCAAATAGACCCTACTGTGGTACGCAAAATGTATCAAAATTTAAATCAAACACAGGCATCCATATTCTATACAGTGCGCAAGTGGTGCATACGACGTGTTTGTAGACAAACTGCAGATCAGTTTTTTTACTTTGTCACTGGCGGGGCTGGCACTGGCAAATCACACCTCATCAAATGCATTTACGCAGAGGCAACAAAAATACTTCGTAAGTTACCCTGCATCTCAGAGGAGAGAGACATGTCCATGCCCACTGTCATTCTCACCGCATATACTGGGACAGCTGCTTTCAACATATCTGGCAAGACGCTGCATTCTGTATTGAAACTACCTAGAAGCCTGAAACCACCCTACCAGTGTCTCGGGAATTGTATTGATGAAGTGAGGGCAACCTTGTCCAATGTTGAGATCATCATCATTGACGAAGTGTCTATGATTTCAAAACAACTCTTTGCATATGTCAACTGGAGGCTACAAGAAATCAAAGGCAGTAAGAAACCCTTTGGCGGAATCTCAGTCCTTGCTTGTGGTGATTTTTATCAAATCCCACCTCCAGGTAAAGTGAAGCCACTGTGTGTTTTTGAGGATCATGTTGTGGACTTTTGGAAGGATCTGTTCCAAGTGGTGACTCTCACAGAAATCATGCGTCAGAAAGATGATGTGCCATTTGCTGAGCTGCTGAACAGGATAAGAGTAAAAGGAAAGGGAGAGGCATTATCTGAAGCTGACAAATCGCTACTCTCTCAGGTCATGTGTGAAGCCGAGGACTGTCCTAAAGACATCCTGCATGTTTTTGCTACAAACAAAGAAAAAGATGAACATAATGCTAGAACCATCGCCGCTCTATACTCTGACCTAGTCAACGTAGATGCACAGGATTACAGAAAGGATCTCCGTACTGGTCGCATGGAGAGACAGAGAGTTCCTTTTGAAGGACGGAAAGGGGATTTACCAGACAGACTACAAATTGCCATAGGTGCTCGTGTGATGCTCATAAGAAACATAGATGTGGACGATGGACTAGTGAATGGATCATTTGGAAAGATTGGTAATATCGTATTCCATGTACAAGATGGTAAATCACAGGTAAAATTGCTTGGTGTCGAACTGGATAATCCAAATGCAGGGCAGAGACATCGCGGCAAAGGACCAGGAGGAACAGATAATTTGGTCTATGTTGAAAGAGCAGAGGAACCACACAGTAAAAAGGGAGTAACAAGACATCAATTTCCGATTTCTCTCGCATTCAGTTGTACCATACACAAGTGCCAAGGCATGACGACAGCTTCTGCGGTGGTCTCACTGAATCGAGTGTTTGAGCCAGGTATGGCATACGTTGCTCTCAGCAGGACCACTTCACTGCATGGTCTGCGTATTCTTGATTTCAATGAAAACAAAATCTACGCTGATCCAGAGGTCTCAACATCCTTGGAAAGTATGCAAACAGCTGATTTCTGTGATGTCATGCCCCTCCTTCACTACCTCCCCAATGTGAGATCTCCATCTTTAACACTTATCCATCACAACACCGAAGGACTGTCTGCACATATAGATGACGTGAAGAGACATCATGAGCTGTACCTTGCAGATGTATTGTGTTTCACTGAAACACACCTTTCTGGTGACTTGGTCCCTGATGAACTACAGCTTGACAGCTACCAAATGTTTAAACGCAACAGGCATACTTCATACTCCTCACTGTCTCAGTTCTCCAACAGAGGAGGTGGTGGGGTAGCCATATATGTCAGAAACAACGTTGAAGCTCGGGTCTTGCAGTATGTACATGGCATGACTGACATTGAGGTTATAGTTGTACAGGTTGAGGCTCCAGTAAAAGCAATGATTGCAGTGATTTACAAACCCCCTGATTACAACGCAAACCTTTTCTTGCCGAATCTCTCTAACCTACTGGATTCTCTAAATGTCATCGGACACTCACCAACCATCATCTGTGGAGATTTGAATGAAGATTTATTAGGCAACAGGACAAAGCCCATCTTTGAACAATTCCAGTCCAGGGGATACACACAGCTCATTACAGCAGCTACCACAGAGAAGAACACTTTATTGGATCATATATTTATTTCTCATCAGGAGCGATGTGTTCACTCAGGTGTGCTTCAAACATATTACAGCTACCACAATCCAGTGTTTTGTGTTCTGTCGTAATTTTTTACTGTGCAGTGATGTGGTTGACAGTCATAGTTTCATTAAATTGGTTAAATTTCGATTGATTTTGTTTGTTGGCAATTATACCATTTAATTAACTTTATCCACTGAGTTGTTTTTACAGTTGCACAGCAGTTTGTTTTCCCCCTCTTCATGCATAACATTCCAGGAACATGTGATGACTGCATGGTCGTCACTTGAAAGGTAAGTAGAATTCTTAATATAATCGGATCAGTATGATTTATTGATTTTCATGGTCCAGTAAAGTATATACATGTATTCTATACTATGCTCATGGAAATATTTCTTTTTTTCCAGGTCCAAAAAGAAATTCACATGGAATTGCCTCGTAACGATAGTTGAAGAAATTTTGAAAACATAATGAATAAATAAATAACAGTGGGAAAAATTCTGATGTACATGTTTTTTTTTAGGCCTATCAATACATATGAAAAGTGAGCAAATGTTTGTGCCCACAGAAAAGGTTTTTTGCAAAGGAAGATGCAGCCTTTTTAGTTTAGATTAAGTTGAATTAGTTACATTTATTTGAAGTATTGGAGATGATTGGACGCAGCCAAAGGCTTATTGTTGAAAAAAAAGGAAAAGTTGCAAAAAAGTTGAATTGAATGATAGTTGAATGAACATGGCCCGTAACAGTTGTTAAATTAGTGGTTTAATTAACAGTTGTTAAATTAGTGAGCTTTTAATGTATCGTTTAATTGTAAAATGGCTGATAGCGAACTAAAAACGTGCAAAAGTGAAGGTAAAAAAAGAGAGGAAAAGTTGATTTCGATGATGAATGAAATAAGTTAAATTAGTGGTAAAAGGTGGACGCAGCCTTTGGCTGCGTCAAATGGTTGATTGTTGATGATTACATAAAAAGTTGCTTTATGGAAATTTGTTTAAAAATATTGAAATAGTTGAAATAGGAAAAGATGATACAGAGAATTGAAGAGAAAAAGGCAAAGATGTAAAAAGTTGTGAAAAAGTTGAATAGGTAATACAGAGAATTGAAGACAAGAAAAGATGTAAAAAGTTGAATAGATAGGGCAAAGAGGCTTGCTTCGCAAGCCCCTTTGCCTCAGCAAATGGAAGTAAAATACTGAATCATTGCTATATCATTATTGATGGAGTGGTTCTAAAGACATTGCAAGGCTGCTGGAGGCAGTTGCTAGGCTGTTGCTAGGGCGGATATGGTGGTTGCTATGCTGTTTGCCATGTTAGCATGTTGGGAGTTGTTAGCAGTGGCTATTGTTAATGTTGATGAATGGGTGATTATTGAATATGAAAGATGAAAAAGTTGTTAAAAGTTGAATAGATGATACAGAGAATTGAAAAGAAAAAGACAGTAGAAGAGGGAAAAGGCAAAGAGGCTCGCTTCGCGAGCCCTTTGCCTCAGCAAATGGAAGTGAAATAAGCTTAAATAGCCCATTAGGTTAATAGAAATGAACTGGAAAGGTTAATACAGCAGATAACAGAATGTTCGTGGAAATAGAATCCTAGAAGTTCCACTAGTCTGCTGAAAGTTCTCTGGAATGTTTACAGTAGTCAAGAAAGCAACAATACAATGTTTACAGTAGTTAAGGTAGCAACAATAGGAAGTAGAATTCTGTTGTGGAACTCTGAAAATTCCATAATTTGTGAAAAAAAAGCACTTTTTTCGCTTGTTTATCGCAGATAGTAGAAAAAGTAAAAATAGTAGAAAAGTGAAATGTCATAGCATAACAACACAAATCGAGACCTACGAGATGAAGTTTGAATGAAGTTTCTAGGTGAAACGGTTATTGAGAAAAAGCGAGCATTGAAGAATAATAATAATAACTAGATTTGCAATTCCAAGGAATTACACAGTGCATGCAAACGTTTAAAAAAGTACACTTAGAAAGTGATAGTAGAAAAAAAGTAGAAAAGTAGAGTAAAGAGGAAACTTGTTTAGGCAATCAAAGTTACTAGTCAAGTAGCAAAGAAAATGTTGCTACCTTGATCATGTTGTTGAATAGTTGAAAAAAAAAAAGAAAATGGTGCTGGTTGCTGTATTGGTTGTTATGTTGATTGCAAGGGTACTTTTGGTTGTTGTTAGGCTGTTGCTAGGGCGGATATGGTGGTTACTATGCTGGTTGTTACATTGATCATGTTGGTTGCTATGTCTAGTGCTTGGTCATCAGTGTGGAAGCGGTTCCTAGGACATTGCAGGGCTTCTTGAGGTTGTTGCTAGGCTGTTGCCAGGTAAGTTATGGTGGTTGCTACGTTGATCATGTTGGTTGTAATGTTCATTGCTAGGTCATCATTGTGGAAGTGCTTCCTGGAAGGTGGCATTGGTGCTTAAGGATGTTGTTCGGCAGTTGCTAGGGTGGACATGTAGGTTGCTATGCTGGTTGCTACGTTGATCATGTTGGTTGCTGTTTTCATTGCTATATCATTATTGCTGGAGTGGTTGTAAAGACATTGCAAGGCTGCTGGAGGCAGTTGCTAGGCTGTTGCTAGGGCGGATATTGTGGTTGCTATGCTGTTTGCCATGTTGAGCATGTTGGTTGCTATGCCAGTTGCCATGTCATCATTGTGGAACTGGTTCCCAGGACATTGTAGGGGTATCTGAGGTTGTTACTAGGCCATTGCGAGGGCGGATATGTTGGTTGCTACATTGATCTTGTTGGTTGCTATGTATATTGCTAGGTCATCATGGGAGTTGTTAGCAGTGGCTATTGTCAATGTTGATGAATGGGTGATTATTGAATAGTTGAAAAAAAAAAGATAGTTGATGATAGTTTGAATGAACATGGCCCGTATCAGTAGTTAAATTAGTGGTAAAAGGTGGACGCAACCTTTGGCTGCATCAAATGGTTCGTTGTTGATGATTACATAAAAAAGTTGCTTTGTGTAAATTTGTTTCAGAAATGTTGAAATAGGAAAAAGTTGAAATAGGAAAAGATTTGAAGAAAAAAAAAGTTGCAAAAAATGTTGAATATAATACAGAGAATTGAAGAGAAAAAAAGGAAAATATGTAGGCTAGGCCTAAAAGGTTGCCAAAAAGTTGAATAGATAATACAGAGAATTGAAGAGAAAAAGGCAAAGATGTACAGTAAAAAGTTGGCCAAAAAGTTGAATAGCTTAATACAGAGAATTGAAGAGAAATAGGCAAAAATGTCAAATGTTGATGAAAAAGTGATTAGATAATACAGAGAATTGAAGACAAGACAAAAGGTGAAGACGTAAATAGTTGCCAAAACGTTGAACAGATAATACAGAGAAATCAAAGAAAAAAATGGCAAAGATGAAAAAGTTGTTAAAAGTTGAATAGATGATACAGAGAATTGAAAAGAAAAAGACAGTAGAAGAAGGAAAAGGCAAAGAGGCTCGCTTCGCGAGCCCTTTGCCTCAGCAAATGGAAGTGAAATAAGCTTAAATAGCCCATTAAGTTTAATAGAAATGAACTGGAAAGGTTAATACAGCAGATAACAGAATGTTCGTGGAAATAGAATCCTAGAAGTTCCACTAGTCTGCTGAAAGTTCTCTGGAATGTTTACAGTAGTCAAGAAAGCAACAATAGAATGTTTACAGTAGTTAAGGTAGCAACAATAGGAAGTAGAATTCTGTTGTGGAACTCTGAAAATTCCATAATTTGTGAAAAAAAGCACTTTTTTTCGCTCGTTTATCGCAGATAGTAGAAAAAGTAAAAATAGTAGAAAAGTGAAATGTCATAGCATAACAACACAAATCGAGACCTACGAGATGAAGTTTGAATGAAGTTTCTAGGTGAAACGGTTATTGAGAAAAAGCGAGCATTGAAGAATAATAATAATAACTAGATTTGTAATTCCATGGAAATTACATAGTGCATGCAAAAAGTTTAAAAACGTTTTATCAAAGTAAAAGTTTTGAAAAAAAAAAAAAGTTTTATCAAAGTAAAAGTTGTCTGACAATAGAACTAAAACATGATATAGTTGCTAGGCCATCAATGTGGAAGTTGTTTCTGAGAAGTTACAAGGTTGCTTAAGGTAGTTGCTAGGGCGTTGCTAAGGCAGACATGGCGGTTGCTATGCCGGTTGCTACGTTGATCATGTTGGTTGCAATGGTGATTGCCACGTCATCAATGTTGAAGTTGTTCCTAAGAAGTTGCAAGGTTGCTTAAGGTTGTTGCTAGGGCGTTGCTAGGGCGGACATATAGGTTGCTATGCTGGTTGCTACGTTGATCATGTTGGTTGCTGTGTTAATTGCCAGATTATCATTGTTGGAGTGGTTCCTAGGACATTACAAGGCCGCTGGAAGCTGTTGCTAAGGCGTTGCTAGGGCGGACATGTCGGTTGCTATGCTGGTTGCTACGTTGATCATGTTGGTTGCTGTGTTAATTGCCAGATCATCATTGTTGGAGTAGTTCTTAGGACATTACAAGGCCGCTGGAAGCTGTTGCTAAGGCGTTGCTAGGGCGGACATGTCGGTTGCTATGCTGGTTGTTACGTTGATCATGTTGGTCACTATGTTCATTGCTAGAACATCATTGTTGGAGTGGTTCCTCAGACGTTACAAGGCCGCTGGAAGCTGTTACTAGGCCGTTGCTAGGGCGGACATGTCGGTTGCTATGCTGGTTGCTACGTTGATCATGTTGGTCTCCATGTTCATTGCTAGATCATCATTGTTGGAGTGTTTCCTAAGACGTCGTAAGGGTGCTGGAAGCAGTTGCTAGGCTGTTGCTAGGGCGGATATATCGGTTGCTATGCTGGTTGGTACGTTGATCATGTTAGTTGCTATGTTCATTGCTTGATCATCATTGTTGGAGTGGTTCCTAAGACGTTACAAGGCCGCTGGAAGCTGTTGCTAAGGCGTTGCTAGGGCGGACATGGCAGTTGCTATGCTGGTTGCTACGTTGATCATGTTGGGTGCTAAGTTGAGTGGTTGGTCATCATCGTGGTGGTGGTTCCTGGGATGGAGCATGAGTGTTTGAGGTAGTTGCTAGGCCGTTGCTAGGGCGGATATGGCGGTTGCCATGTTGGTTGCCAGGTCATCAATGTGGAAGTTGCATAGGATGATGGTTGCATTTACAGTTGGCAAAGGAAAAAGTTGCTTAAAGTTGAATTGTATGATAGTTGGATGAATTTGACTTGTTAAAATAGTTAAATTAGTTGAAAAAGTTGGACGCAGCCTTCGGCTGCGTCAACATGTACATTGTGGATAAGTACATAAAAAGTTGCTTACTGTAAAGTTGCTTAAAAATGTTGAAATAGTTGATTTAATACAGCTGATAATAGTTTCTAGTTGACATAGAATTCTCATGGATCCTAAAGTTCCGACTGCCAGCAGGACCAGTGGAATGTTTACACTACAGTGGCTAAGGTTACAACAATGGGAAATAGAATGCTGAAAGTTCCACCATTCATTTCAATGGGACTTTTTTCGCTCGTTTTTCGCCGATAACGCGAAAACCGTAAACGATAGAAAAAAAGTTTCGATTTAGCTGAAGTCACCAATTGTAGACCTACGCAACGGTAGTTGAATGAAGTTGCTAAGTTGCATAGTTGAAGCTGAATTAATCGCACAAATTTGGTAAGTGGAATAATAATTATAAGAAGTTTCCGAATAACAATATAGTGCAATGCTTTGCATGCACTATAAAAAGAAGAAGAAGCCAACGGAGAACAGTACAGTGCATCGCTTTGCATGCACTGTAATAATAATAAAAAGAAGAAGAAGCCAACGGAGAACAGTACAGTGCATCGCTCTGCATGCACTGTAATAAAAAAAGAAGAAGAAGCCAACGGAGAACAGTACAGTGCATCGCTTTGCATGCACTGTAATAATAATTGTTCTTGTATTTTCCCCCTGATTTAAGTACTCTTTAGGGTGATTTCGAATAAAACAATATTTAACTCTACTAAAAACTAAAAGAATAATCGATAATCGGTGACTAATCGAAAAATTGATCTAAAGATTAGTCGACTACCAAAATAGTCGTTAGTTGCAGCCCTAGCTGAAAG